>BMAV01012685.1:120989-149669 GCA_019973955.1 Trichonephila inaurata madagascariensis
ATTTGAATTGTAAAAAAAAAAAAAAAATTAATTTATTTTATAATTTATTCTGCGTTTTTTTTTTCTTGAATAAGGACCAATAATAAATAATTAATTTTCATTTTGATTCGTTTAGTTCCTCCTGAATGGTTGAAAGGACCATCGGATAAAGAATTGATGTCTGGAGATACTGCAATTTTTCCATGTTCTGTTACTGGGAAACCGAGACCTGTAATTACATGGAATAAATTTAATGGTATTTATATTTGACATAATATATTTCTTTGCGTTATAATTGCTTGAAATATATTTCATAATACAGCGATTTTTCTCTGGTTACAATTAGCTCTTTTTTCATTGACTAAAACGTATTAAAGGGGCTTTGATGTTTTGTTTTAATAAAGATCATTGAAGGATTAGTTATACCGATGATTTTCAAATAGTTTTGTTATTCAAATCTATATAGCTTTTTCTTTTTTGTTGCTAGTTGTTTCTAATCTTAACATGTATGGTTAGTTCAGTGATAATTTGAAATAATTTTTTTAAGAAAAGCAATATCTATCATTATAATTGGCATATTTGTTTTGTTCAAATATTTGTACTTGTAACTTAGTTGAGTTAATAAAAAAAAGAAAAAGTCTTTGACTAAAATAAAATTTTAACTGTTTAACTAAATTTGATGGGCAGAATTGGGTTTTACAATATCGGTTCCTATTTATTACTATATTAAGTTTTATTTTATCAAAACCAAAACATTTAAACATTCGTGTTGCAAATTCATTTTTTAATTTTTTACACTTTTAGACTTTTTTTAAAATTTTTATTGAAAGGAAAGAATACTCCCAGTTTTATTGACATAAGCATTAGTACTTATTATTTAGGGAATTCCTTTTGTAATGATTCTTCGCCAGCTTTTGTATAATTTTATGCAAAATTATTTATTTTCATTAGTATGGGCCAATGGAAAATTTTTTATTATAAGCTTATTAGTTAAATTCTGTTCTCTTTTACCTTTATTATTAGACTAATGAATAAATTTTTTTTATAGAAATTGATGGAAAATACCACGTATTAGTTTCAGAAACCATCGCTACAAAACAAGAGAGAATTTTCTTAATAAAAAATGGATCACTGAATATAAGGGAAGTGAACAAAGATGATGAAGGCACTTATCAGTGTAGTGCTTCGAACGAAATTGGAGGCTCATTAACGAAATCTGCAAGCCTTCGTGTTATTGGTGAGGACCTAGACTCCACACACAAAAATTAATGATAAATATTTAATAAAGTTCAAACTGTTGTGTATTTAAATAAATTTTTATTGTTTATTGGAAAACATTCAGTCGTTTCAATGCCAGCACAATTCTTTGAATTTTTAAATGTGTGAAAATACATAATGCAAAGAGACATTTATTGAAAGTATATTTATATTTTGTTGAATTGTGAAATGTTACTTATGAACGGTCATTTACATTATATTTTATAAACATTTGATTGGGGAGGGGGAGAGTACTGAAAATTCATATAACATTCATTTTGAATTTTATTGTGCTTTAATGTTTCATAAATGCAAAAACTGCTACCTTTTATAATGTCAATATTTGAAAGTCTTATTTTTAGTGCAACGCCATATTTATATAAAAAATTTATTAAACATGAATCACATCATTATAAGCGTGTGTATAAATGTACAATATGTTTCTTCTATAAACGTATTTGTTACAATCATATGGGTCTTCCAATGTCTTTTGTTTTATGATTATTTTAAATTTGTTTCAAATTATTTTTCATGATTTCGTTTATATTCTTAGATTATCCATCATTCCCAAAACCTGCTTGTAAAATCTGTCAAAAATATCAAGGGAAAAATCTTGATAAACTTAGTTTTGATTCACTTGCATTGTTTTTATTTATCTCACGATATTTTAATTATTGTTAAAAAATAATGTTGTTGTTTAAAAAAATAAATATTACTCTTTGATTTTATTTTCATTGTTTACCACTACGTGGCGCAGTAGGTTTAAACCTCTCGTGTTGATATTGTAGCATGTAGCATATACTCCATTTTAGTATAACTTCGAAGAAGCATGGTACGCGAAAACAGTACATATGCGAAATGAGTGCTTAAAATATTAAATTATAAAAATTCTATTAATTGTATTTTGGCATTTCAAGAATTCTTTTACAAGACTTATCAAAGAAATGAATTATTTTTCAAATTACATCTCGGTGTTATTCTTCTGTTTAATTCTGAAGAATCTCGGCGTCATTCTGGTTTCTTCTGAATATGGTGAGTAATCAGATTATCTAGCTATTTTACAAATATTTTTAGACTTTTTGAATATTTTATCTTATTAAATGGTTCTTTAAAAATTATGTATTTAACTTTTTATGATACATACATTCCCATATTTTTTAATTATGTAACACCGTAAATCTTTCATTATTTATATGTATGTATATATGTGAGAATGAGAGAGACATATTAAGTTATGTTCTTTATGGTAATTGCAAATTTCATAATTTTTTTAAGTTTTACCTGCTGAGATATACATATATTTTAAAGCGAATTTCATTAACATTCTGTTTTCATTTTTATTCAATTCATTCTGATTAAAAATAGAAATTAATAAGAAAAATGAACCAAATTTAAAAATATATATTATTAATAAGTCAAAAATAATATTTAAAGTTCTATTTAAAATACAGTGAAATTTCCCCTCAAGCTATATAAATAAAAGTAAATTTGGAATAATTTTCTGTTTTATTTTCTTCCATTTTCATCAATATACTTAAATGGTATAAATTTTTATCTCTCGTGTACTGTTTTACTCTCTCTCTCTCTCTCTTATATCCCTCCCTCTCTTTCTGTTTCAAAACTGCTAAATTTTGCATAACTCAAAATAGTTATTTTCTGCACTAAGATCTGCATAAGATAACTCTTTCATGCTCTAAATCTTTTTTAAATATTTAGTATTGCTATGTTAGATAAAATAGTACCGTTTTGTCTGAGGAAAATGATTATTTTTTTTTCTTTTAAAGAAAACTGGAAAATCCAACCTTTCAGTTTTCCTCCGCTTTTGACTGTAGGCACAAGAACAAGTACTTTGTGCTCAACTACTGCTGGAAAAGGACTAAATTTTCAGTGGTTGAAAAATGGACACAAAATTGAAAAATCAACTAATGTTCAAATAAGACTTTTTACTGACTCATCCATGATTGTAATAGAACCACTTACTGAAGAAGATAGTGGAAATTACACTTGTGTTGTTAAATCTGATCTTATGACAGATAGCTTCACAGCTCCTCTTATAGTTTTAAGTAAGTATTTATTTTTCATTTTTAGTAAAATATTCAATTGTTCTCGATAATAAGTACAGCATTACAAAATTGCTCACTTGATGTTTCAGTTATTACTTAGTACACATCAAAAAAGTAAAATTTTCAATAGTCATTGGATAGTTAGAAGTAAAGTATTGAAATAAGTTTAGAAATATTTTCTCTAGAAAACGAATTTTTCCTTTTTGTAAATTTCAGTTTTATACTATTTTACTTAAACTGAAAATAGCTACTGCAAAACTTTTTCCATTATTAAGAAAAATTTAGCTTCCGTTAATTTATTCATGAGGGATATTTTAAATATTCATACAAATATATTTGCGTACAAGTAAATTAAATTAATTTTCATAATTATAAATGAAAATATGTTTATATTATATATATTGATTTTACTAAAATGTTTTATGTGCATAATAAGAATCTATAATAAATTCAGCATTCATTTTTATTAATTTATTGATTTGAAAAATTACATTATAAAATTGTTAATTAATTTGTTTTGTGTAAGGTAAATGAATTATTCCTTGTTTTCAGTTCCTCCAACTTGGGTGAAAAGACCCGTAGATACAGAAGTCTTAGTTGGGGATTCTGTTTCTCTGATTTGCCTTGTTGCAGGAAAACCTGAACCTACGGTGCAATGGCAACACTCAAGTAATATATTTGATTAAAAATAATGATATTCTTTGTTTTACTTTTAATATCAAAATTGATATATGTGCGCTCTGTTTTTTGTTATTTAGTCTGAAAGTTTGTTTCTTTGCATTAAATGTTCCCAGGTTGTAAATCAACATTTACAGAGATATGTATCGGAAACTCTGTTTTTTTACTATGTTCTCTTACTTTATTAATTATAGACATGCAATACTTAAAAACTCATTTTATATTTTTCTGATCTTAATAATTAATACCTTTTAAAGTAGGAAATAGTCTTATATGAACAACATTCAAAACTGATGTAATAAAGTAAATGAATAAGTCACTTGTAAAGATGTACATATCCAGGTAGTTTTAATTGTGCTGAGAAAAATATATTTATAATTAATGTCATTATTTTATCGATAAGTATAATAATAATTCTTACACCTAAATTATAAAACGAAGTAAAATCAAATTTAAAGTTGAATCCAAAACACTATTTTTATTTTTTTTACTTTATTTGAGATAAAAAAAAATTTTCCTTTTCTTTTTTCCGGAAAAAAATGCATTGAACAATGCGTTTGAAAGTTGTTACATGATGATAAAGTTCGCCTTTTATTATAAATTTTATTATTTTTTTTTCCTTATTCACCAGAACTTCCCAAGAGCAGCTAATTATATCGATAATTTCCCTTTTTATTTAATATTTATACTTTATCTGGTAATTATTGAATATGAGTTTTGTCTGAATAAATTCTGATTCAATTCGTACTTTTTTCAAGGGCTGGAAGATTCTGCATTTTCTAACATCCTTTCTGGAGATATGTTTACAGTTTTACAAAATGGTTCTCTGATTTTGAAATCAGTGCAAAAGGAACATGAAGGTCTCTACAAATGTAATGTTACCAATGGTGTTGGCGAGTCACTCAATTCCATCATGTCTCTTAAAGTTATCGGTATGATCTACATAAAATGATGTGCTTTGACCATTTTCAGATAATATAAAATATTGATTTCAATTAATCTTACCTACAAAATTTTCGTGCTTATTTGTGTACTGAGAGTTTTTACAATTTTTATGTAACATAAATTTAAAGTCATGTTGCTGACAGTTTCCTTGTGTAATTTGTAGTTTAATAAATTTATGATATAAGATATAAAAATACAAATTATAAGATTAAAATATTGAAAAAACAATATACACTTTGTATTGTTTTTGGAAAAGATGGAAGGAATGGAAGATATTTCTAAAAAATTGGGGGTTTTTTTACTGTATATGATGCTTTTTTAGATTCTCTTATGAAAAGATGTCGTTCCCTTTTAAGAACATTGCAGTTATAAATAATCAGAACGATGCTTCAACAAATTCTTATAACTCATATTTTTCTTTTCAAAAAATGTGCATAATCTTTTGTACATCCTGGTTTTTGTACTTTTGTATTACAGAGTTTATGTAACTTTTTTAAACTTTTATTTTGTTTATTACGTAAAAAATTTATTATTCTGTGCTCTTTTTAACTTGGAAAATATCATATCTTCAATAAAACTCTCACTTTTTATACTTTATAAATCCTTATATATTCATCCTTATGCATACACTTAAAAACGATAAGTTGTATAATATATATCTAAATTTTTTGTTGATTTATTTGTTTTGAATGTGATTGTTATTTTTTTTAAAACCAACAATTATTCTTAAACCTAACTTTTTCTGCTCTTTATCTTGTATATAAACTTACGAAATAAAATCGTAAGCTGTTATGGATACTTGATTACATGCACATTTATCTCTACTCGTATTTGATACTAAATTTATCCTAATATTCGATGTGAAACAATAATGAAAAAATAAAATACAATACTATACCATTTAGATATCGAAATTGTAATTCCATTTTTTGACAATATGTGGCGCTCTATTGCTTGTATACAGGCAAAATCTCGCTTCGCGTTGGTTTTGACGTTGAAAACGCGTTTTGAAACTTCACATAAACAATAGCACTTATCTTTTGATTATTACCTAAACATTAAACAATAAAATATTGAAAACTAAACATTTATACCCAGTGATCATTTTCATTACAACTACCATGAATTATAGTTCTATCTTCAGAATTTGGATTCTATTCCTCTTTGTACCATCAATTTGCTGTGCTTCCCAAACAGGTACGTTTCATTTTATGCAACCTTTTTTATTTAACATCTTAATATTTTTATGCATACAATATGGATATTTAAATGTTGGTTATTAATTATAAAATGCAATTTATATAAGAAATAGATTATTATTTTGATATTATCCATGTATTTTTTGATGCACTACTTTTGTAATAATAAACAAAGCAGAAATATATATCTGTACTTCTGTAACATAATAGCTTGTTATAAAAAAATCTTTAAAGGATACTTTTTGAAAGCTTGAAAAATATAACCATTCTTTATTTATAAAAATAATGAATTTTATTAGTATTGTTAAATTATGTTAATTATGAGAAAATTATTCGCATTTGAATTGCCCAAATTGATATGCTTTTTAGATATTTAAGGAATTAGAAAACAATTATATGATGAATATTTCCACTTTTTAGGTTTACCCAAAGTACAAAAATTTTCCTTTCCTGATCTTGTCCTCGCCGGTACAAAAACAAGTGCCACTTGCACTGCTATTTCTGGTGCACCACCAATGGAATTCAAATGGTATAAAAATGGTCATCTCTTGAAATTAAATCAGAAATCTGTTATAAGAACGTATACAGACTTTTCTGTTCTCTTTTTGGAAGATGTTGATCAGAATAATAACGCTAACTACACTTGTGAAGTGTTAAATTCTTTTGGAACCGATTCGTATACTACGATTTTAGAAATAAAAGGTAAGAACTGCTGCTTCTTCAGAATAAAATTGAGTAGTTTTGTTACATTTTTCATGAACACGGTATTGCGATTTATTAGGCATGAATGGGTTTTTATTGTTTTATTTTATATTTAAAATATTAATCTATTTTATGCATAGTAAATTTTAATTTATTATAACAGAAAGTAACAAAAACATTTCCTGAAATTTTTTCAAAATTAATTTTTGTTTATTTATGTGAAGGCTAAAAACTGAACATAAAATTCATTTGCGACTAATTATATATTTTTCTGAAGATTGAAAATTATTTACCTTTATTTGTCATTTCAAAAAAATATTTTTCTAGTTCGTCACTATCTACTAATCAATGCAAAAGGCATAATCTAATAATATTATTAATTAATTTGATTTACATAACATGTAGAGCTCATGCGAATTCATTTTAATTTGTTTGTCTTAAAATTACTTTTAGAGCCTCCAAAATGGATGAAACAACCAAGAGACACTCCTTTAACCAGCGGAGCTAATATTTCTTTAGAATGTAGTGCTACTGGTCATCCACTGCCTAATGTGACGTGGAAAAAGGCTTCAGGAGGTGAAGTGTTTTGGACAAAATGCTCTTATTCTGCTAGACCAAAATTTTTTTCAATCTCTCATGGATAAGATGTATTTCGTAAATAAAAAGTGTTATTAAACATTAAATGAACAGTTTTACGTGACAATTTTATTCAGGAATATCGTGTAGCAAATTTTATTTTAATTTTCATTGTTTTGAAATATTTTCTTTGAACTTTGTTTCAGAAAAATAATACATTATTCTCTTTAAGGTTCTCAAGAACATTATATCATAGTACCGAATCAAAAACAACTTCATGGCAAAAGTATTCTGGAAATAAAACATTCATCAACCACTGAAGCTGGGTTTTATATATGTGAAGCAAATAATGGTATTTCAACTATTAAAACAAATGGTATTATTATATCAGTAAGCGGTAAGATATAACTTCGCATTTTATGAAGTATTTTGTGAATTTTTTGAAATTAGTTACATTGAAATGAAAAGTTTTTACCTCTGAATATAAATTTAAAGAGTTGAAAATGTGTTTATTGTACGATTTCTTTTATTTTCTAACACACGTGAATTATTTCATTTTATATTAATCAATGTAGGGAAAAGTTGAATATCAAAACACCAATGCAATAGATTTTATTTTTAATACAATATTTCACTAAATTATTTTCAGTTATTATTCATTTTTAATGTTTTGATTTATATATAATATTTTTACTGATGAGAGAAATGTTTGTTTGAGTGATCAGTAAAGAAAAGAATGGATTTCAAAATGTTTTTAAATTTGTGATTTTCCTATCAGTTAATTGTAAGTGATAATTCTGTTTGAAATACTCGGAAGGTATTTCGTGTGCATCATTAGTTTAATGCTTTCTATAATGTAATCTTCTGTTTCCTTTGTCTTCTTCTTTGGCGTACAAATTGTCTGACTGCATGTTTGGGATAAAATATTTTAGCGAATGAAATCTAATTTTTTGCAAATTAGCGGTTGATATTATATTATCACTTGAAACTATCTCTTCAGTACTGTGTTTTGAATTTTTTTTTATAGAAATAGTATATTTATATATAACTCAAATTGGATGAAAATTACGAATCTTGTTAACTGAAAATATATAAACAATCTACAAATTAATAAAAATATGGCCTACGAAATATGGAAAATTCTTAGAATTTTAACAGAAGAAAAAAAATTCACATTGCTTTTATTTCTTGCTGTATCATTTGTGATAAAGTTTAAGAACAATTGGAACAAATGTATTTGTCGTTTATGTTGGCTGATAATAACGAACTCTAATAAAGTATTTTGAACCTTTTTTTTAAGGCAGTATACTAATATACTTTTCGTTTATTATTCTTTTTTATTGTGTGATTTTTCGCTATTCTAAATTCCTATTACTTATTCATGAAACTCTAGTTTTTTTGTATTTACTTCACTTTTAATGGATGAAAAGAAAAAAATTTAATCCCTATGATTATCTTAATTTAATTAATTGTATGGTTTAAAGGTTATTAAAAGTAAAAGTGCTAAAGAGGTTATTTTCTGAATAAATTGTGATGAAATTACAATTTGTTTTTGCTATTTTAAAAAAATAATCGTGTATTGTAATTTTAATACAACTTCTGAGAATATTAATGGTGCTTTTTTTCATTTTTGAAAAAAGATATATTTTTAATTAAATAAATTTATTTTCATTGAAAACGCAATGAAATGTTAATCGAAAGCGGCGAAACAAAGGAAAATGTTCCCTGTAAGGTAACTGCACTGCTGAGTGAGATGCCTTGATCAGAAAACGATGTACAGGGTAGCTTTTGTTAACCTTACAAAGGTGTATCGATGGAAAAAAATATTAACATTCATTTTTTCGATGAAACAAATGGAAATGTCTAATTTATTTAATTTAGTTTATTTTTAATCTCATTAAATCTATTTTTATTGAAAATCTGTTCTTAATTACTGATTAGTTATTGAATTATTTGAATTTTGAAAATGTGATTACCTTTCGTAAGGCTTGATAAAGGATTCAATTCTTTAAAAACAAACATCGTATGTACATTCCTTAGAAAATAATACAACGTTTAATTTTTATTCTTACTGTTCCTATTTTCATTTAAATCAATATTATTCGAGAATATTTTTACCATTCTAATTGTTGGGGTGTTCTTATTGGCTTAAACAATGTTAATAGTGTGGATAATGATTGAAATATTCGCATAATTAACTAAATATTTGTAAATATGTATCTTTTATTTATACATCATCATATATATTTTTTAAATGTTAAAACATGAATAATAATAATGAGATAAATTCCCATGAAAAACGCAATTCTTATTTATGATACTTTTTGTGTATACTATTGTGTGTTTTATTTTTAATTTTCAAAATATGAGTCGTTTTACTCAACTTGATATTCCTTAAGCCCTTTTTAACGTAGTTGCTGCATTTTTATAAATAATTTTCTATTTTTGTTTGTTTTAAGGTGATCTCGTTGTAAAATTATTGCATATTTGCATATTATTACTACTCCCACAAATTTTAAAAGCAATACGCATATGAAATATTTTTTGAGTCCATGATTGAATAATTTGTCTGCATTTAAGCGCCTCTTCACATCTTCAAAATATTAGTAAGCAAAATTTCAAGAGAATGCATTTTAATATATTATTTCATTCTACTATTATTCTATTTTCGAACTTATAAATATATTGCAGAATAAACTACGTTTAAATAGGACCATAAATGCTAATTTATTATGTTCTTTGTTTTATTTCATTTTTAAATTAGTTAATAATTTTTGGCGATTATATTATTCGAACATATTGTATTTCATTTTATTTGATTCACATAAATATTGTATGCTTCCTTCTTGAGTGAATTCTTTTGCAAAAATATTTAAATTCTAAAACTCATGATAATAATTCAGGTTTTCGACAACATGTGGCGCTCTCTTACTGCAAGTGACATGTTCGGTATGCGGCGTCTTTTTCACTGAGTGATCTGTTCACTATTCATTTGGATTTGTTATACACCATTCTGCCTTTTCGTAAGATACTTTAAAAATTAACAGATTTCTTACATCTATCTGCGTGAAAATGTTGAAGACAACCGTTTTATTTGTATTGTACATAGCTTCATTATTACGATGTGGATCATCTTACAATAAAGGTGAGTCTGAAAATTTCTTTGTTTACATTATTATTATTCTCATATGTTTTATAAGATTTGTTGAATAATAAATACGCAGAACCTTATTTTTTTCAATTGAATATCACTCTTTTAAATTAGTTCAGAATTTTTTTTTTAAATTTTAGTATTTGTTTAATTTAAATAATTAATTATAATACCAACTTTTATGCATGAATAAATTTTGTAATAACAGAAATTTTCTTTGGATTATATGTAAATAATTTTTGATGATATAAGATTTATTTTTTATTCGAAAAATTATTGAATTTTTTCTCAAGTTAAGCTAAACAGGATCGGACATTTATTCTTATTTATTATCACGATAATAATTATTAGGTATTGATTGGTACTTTGTCTATATTCTTGCTGGAAGCATAGAATTAATAACTTAAATAGAAAAAGTTTATTGAAGTAATCAAATGTTATATCTTTCTGTTTTCAGATTTACCAAAAATTCAAAAGATATTCTTTCCAGATCAAGTCGTTACAGGTCAAAGAACAAGTGCAACCTGTACTGCTATATCTGGAACACCTCCTATGGAATTTAAATGGCTTAAAAATGGACTTTCTATTAAACCAAATCAACAGTTTACTATAAGAACGTATGCTGATTATTCCATTTTATTTATAGAAAATGTAGATCTTTCCACGAGTGGTAATTATACATGCGAATTATCAAATTCAGCCGGTAATGATCGCTTTACGGCGTTACTTGAAATTAAAGGTATGTATTTTTCATTTAATCAATAAAAAAAATGTATTAACTTGAGAATTTTGAACTTAAACTTTTATACTATTTAAATAAAATAGTTACTCATTTTTTAAATTTCTTAATTTTTAACTGTTTGCATTTATATATATAGTAAAATTAAACTCCACAGTTATACATTTCTTTTAAATTTATTATTGTAAAATTGTACCATTATAAGAATAATTAAATATAATTAATTAAAGCTTTCTTCCTCTAAAGAACCACCAAAATGGATCAAAGAACCAAAAGATGCATATTTTTCTGCTGGTGATAATATATCTATTGAATGTGCTGCTTCAGGCTTTCCAATACCTAATGTAACCTGGATGAAGAATAATCCAAGTAAATGAACCTATGTATTTACTTATGTTTAATTTACTTATATATAATTTATATAACTATTTAATTAGTTAACGTTTTATGCAACTTTATCGGGTATCAGTTAAGTATAATAAACATTATAAAATTACTTAAATACTTATACTGTGGATTTTTTTTGTCAAGCAATCAACTTTTCCTTTTTAATGGGCATTAATTTATTTTGACATTTCAAAATAATTTTCGACTATAAGATCATTAATTTCTTAGTCCTGAGAATTTTGGTGATTAATTCAGCTATCACTACATAGATTTATGAAATTATTTTTAATAAACTATCAAAAAATATTTTAATTTAATTTTTAAAATGAGTTGGGTATACTGTAAGAAAATTAAGGGAGTGATAGTATAAATAAAATAAAAAAATATTAGATTCAATGGTTTTTACAAATATTTTGGATGTAAAATATGTATATGTAATATAAAAAAGTACTCAAAATTTGTATTCAAAATAACACAGAAAGGAAACCATTTAAATTTTTAAATTTAACTCCTCTTATAATAATTGGCATGCACACATGAAATTTGATTTACAAATATCTCACACAACAACAAAGATTGGTAAGGGTTTTGTGATTACTTGATCGAAATTCATAAAATAATTTTTATGAATGCTTATTAAAAATTCCTTAAAAAAGTATATAAAAACTAATTAAAAAAATTATTATTATTGTTTAAAAATGCATATGAACTTTCGTTACACATATTCATAGCAATAATTATAAAATTTTTAAAATATTTGGAAAAATAGGGATAAAGCTTTGATATCTTAATTAAAAAAAAAAAAAAAAAAAAAATTTTTTTTTTTTTTTTTGCTCAATTTGCATCAAATCATTCACATTGTGCGCTTGGGTCTCCTTAAATAATTTGCTAAGTTTTCTAAATAATGAGTTTTTCTATGAATAACTCAACGTGTTTTCAGTATTTTATATCTTATCTAATGTTTGTCATACTTCATTTATTTCAATACATATATATTTTTTTTCCAGTGGGCATAGATATAATGCATGAAGTAATGTCTCAGGAAAAGACATCAGGTAAAAGCGTTTATGTAAAAAAGCACGCAAGTATAGAAGATGCAGGATATTATTTTTGTATAGCTGATAATGGCATTGCCAATATTCGATCGAATGGCATTATAATTGCCATTAGTGGTAAGCTAAACTAATTATTAGTTATAATTTTTTCTGTTTCATTAAATACATTCAATAGAATCCTACACAAATCATGTGTTTCTTTAAAGTACTATAATTAATGCTGTTGTTTTAAATCATGTTTCAAACCCCTTCAAAATTCTTTTATTTAGTATTCCAAAAGTTATTTGATCCTATGTAATTAAATAAAGCATTGAAATATATTTTACTCATGACGTTGTTTTGTTTTATTATTTTAATTTATTACTATATTTTTGCCTTTTTTTAATTAAATTTTATTAGCTTTATTTTGATGATACTGAATAAATAAAAATTCCGTTTTTGAAATATGATTGTATCCTTAAATATTTTGTAAAATAATTTGCTTTATTCTCACCAAGGGGCGCTTCTGTACCTTTATACCACCTCAATACTAGATGTTTGTAGCATTCGTAGTACTCCAGAACCAAGTTAACACTATCACACATACTCTCCATTGTATTTAGACATTATTTATGTGTATATTGTGCTCAAAACTTCATGAATGTTATTTCCATGTAAATTAATACATATGAAACTACATACTTATAATATGATTGAAAGAGAAAAGCATCTTAGTCGTGATTTCAATGGCTGGATTCTTATCATCGTATCGACTGTGTGTATGAATGCTTTTCCTTCAAACACGGGTAAGTGGCTTTTTAGTACTTCATAGAATTTAATACTGTTTGATATTTAAAAGCGGATATAACGTATATGTGCAATATTAAAAATTTCAAAATAAATTACGAGTTATGATAAAAATGAATTAATTACGAGAATTTTAAAACAAAAAATTACGTAAATATTTTATAAATAAATTACAGATTTATTTATTAATCTATCTTTTGGTATATATTTATGCTTGAGATTTTCTATTTTAAAATTGACGTATAAATTTTATTATAAGACGATTATTTTTTTTATTGCATGTTACTTTCTTCAAATAGAAATCTCTCTACGAATTTCATTCTTTTTTTAAACAAATCCAATTTGTGATGAAAAATTTTAATTTAATTCAAATATTTACATGTGCTGAGTTTTTTCACTTTGTATCTATGAATACTTCATAAAATTCAATCATCTGTCTTGATTTTTTAATTTCTACTTCAAAGTATGTTTATATTATTTTATTACTTAACATTTATTATTCATAAGCTCTGCAATTTAATCTATAAAGTATTTTTGAGCTTTTTTGAGCTTAATAACTAAATAAATTAGTTTTTCTAAAATTAAATTGGATCATATTTTGTTTTTAATTTGCGGAAACTCAAGAGGAAAATCTATGTAAATAAATCTAATTAAATAATAATTAAAACTTCCCTTTAACAATATTTTTGAAATTAAAAATTGATGATAATTTTCTTAGTTTTAAAAATTGCTTCAATATTTTTTAAAAATAAATCCTTATAGCAGAACACATTTGTGCTACAATATTTTTAATTAGAATCATATTCCCTTGCAAATATAAAATTCCTTTTATTAGATAAAGCTTTCCTATAATTTGAGTTTCTCTTGTAATTTGAAATTTCTTAATACCATTTTAGACACACTTACCATCATACACAAATAATTATCTTTCTACATTTCTTAAGTATTCTCCTGCATACTTAAAATTAGACTTTTTAAATAATTTAGATATACATTTATTTCCCACTTTTAAGATTTTATTAAAATATAGCGCTTGCTGTTTACTTCATAGTCAATTAAATGATGAGATTATTTTCTTTTAAAAAATAATTAATTTTTATTAATTCTTGATAATATATTTATTTATTTTACATTTTTCAGAGTCACCAAAAATTCAACCATTCAATATAGCGACTCATTTTAGAACTGGGGAAAAGGTAACTTTATTATGTGCTATTAAATCGGGCACTCCTCCTTTTCATTTCACGTGGATGAAAAATGCACAAAAAATTACCGAAGATGATCCTATTGATGTTTTTCAAATGAAAGATATATCAACGTTAACTTTACCGTCATTAACTTTATCGTCGAGAGGTAATTATACATGTCATGTGTCGAATAATTATGGATCTGATTCCCACACTGAACTTCTTAATGTTGTAGGTAAGTGTCTATATGAAATAATTATTAAATTTTAAAGAAGTTAAGAGCCATTTATATACATAATTTTTATAAATATGTTTCAATTTTCTTTTTTCCTTTCCTGGAATTTATTATTTGTAAATAAATATTATTTTAATTGATAAATTAATCTCTGTCAGTACTAACTAGTTCTAATTGTTAAGAGTATTATTTAAAATTTTTATATAAAAAAGATTTATTTTGTTCATTTAAATCCCATTGAAAAGTAAATTTAGTTAATTTTCTTTCCCATTTTAAGCTAGATTTTAGGATTAATCATTTTTATTTTACTCTCTTAAAGATTAATGAAATTAAAAAGTTCTAAATCTCATATGAAATGCTTATTTGAATTGGTAAAATAATTAAAATTTATTTTAAGCCGTATCACTTACGTTGTAATGAAGGTGGCTTGCCCAAATTTATATATATTGAATATGTGTTCCATTTTGAAATATATTTTACCTCTCAAAAAGTGAAATTTTCATCATAGTCCCAGGAATTCTACCTAAGCGAATTTATAAACCTCAAATATACCACACTAATATTTAAAAAAAGGAAAAAAAAATCGTATATATTTAGTCGTTTTGTTATTTTAACACATTTACTCAAAAATTAAATAATTTTTAGATTTTAGATTTTTCTATGTACACTTTCCATTTTTCTTTCAGTTCCTCCGAAGTGGAGTTCACTTCCTAAAGATCAAGAGACTATTGTTGGAGAAAATTTATCCTTTGAATGCCTTGCAGAAGGATATCCTTCACCGATTATTAAATGGAAGAAACAAGAACAAGGTAATATTCCCTAAATATTATTTAAAATAAAATGCTATGGATGACGGAATATAAATCATTTCTTCAATTAAAGAAATATGTCGCATTGAAAGTCAAAACATAAGAATATTTTTGAAACTATAAATATTATTTTGTATCATAAAATTGAAAATTGAAGAACAATTTCGAAATCCAAATACAACCTTACATTTTATTTTATTTTACAATTATTTTTTAAAAATTATAAATTTTTAAATCTAAAAAAAAAAATTATTTTAACCGTATATCATTTTATTAATATTTTTTTTTATAGTATGCAGTATTTATTTATTACATTATCTGAAATTTTTTTTAACAACTATGTTATTTCATTTCTTGACTTTATTTTCATTGTCATATAACATTTTCTTTTCAGATAATCTAAAAGAATATAGCTTAGAACAGAATATACCTCATATAGAAATTAAAGCTGGGGTCTTTAAGATAAACAGTGTTAATAAAGAAGACGAGGGTAACTATATATGCGAAGCTTCCAATGGCATTGGAGATGGTATATCACACACTTTGATCGTTTCGATTCTTGGTATGGGTGACAACAAATATTATTTATTCTTGTGTATAAAAATAAAATATTTATTTTTGGTGTTCAGTTTCATTTATTTTGATAATTTGTTTTAAAATTTATGTTACTGTTTTATTACAATTTTTTAATCCCAACTGAATTAATAAATCATGATCTTTCATTTTGAAATTTGTATCATTTTTATTGCGTAACATACACTGAGAATTCTTTCTTGTTTTAACAATCGTATTTATTTCATTAGCATTTATTATTCAAATGTTTTCAGAACAGCAAAAGTCTGACAATTATGTTGTTTCATTAATATTTGTCTTCGGGTTTAGAGAATTAAAAATGTTTTCTTTAAATTATTATAATAATAATGTTATTCGGGGTTCCATATTATTGTAATTCAGGGTTGAAAATTGCGTGATATTTTCAACTGATACACAAAATTTTCGAGAATTTTGTTGGTAATATAGTTTTTATATTTCGTTTCTGTGTAAATTCTATGTTTCTAAAAAATTTATTTTTCATTATGTTCTAGATATTTTATTCTGATTAAGTAATGCTGCTTTCACCATTTTTTGTATATTTTTTTTTTTTTTTTTTTTTTTTTGGCTTCATTAGTGCCTTAGCTTCTTATAATTGAAATATGCCCAAAAAACTAATAAATATATTTATTAAATTAATTATACTCATGGAATAATATAATAATTTAAAATGGAGAATTTCTTACTAAAATTCTCCTATTTTTCATCTCAATGTTCTATTTTCAAATATATGGTATATACTTTTCATGATATTATTTTAATTCATTTAATGTACACAGTGTGGCGCTAGTTATCCGTACTATCAACGATTTTCACACAAATGTTTTCCTAAATACAGCGTCCATTTGTAAAGAATCTTCTTAGAGAACGCATGTTAGCGCATATTTCTATAACGTAATATGTTGTTTTTCCTGCATAACTTTTCAACTTCGTTATCACTGCAATTAAGTCGAAAAATTGCGATCGTTTGAAGCGTTTATTCAACGAAATACAATATGAAATCCCAATTCTATATTTTGAAATTCCTTTTTATTACATGGATTGCCTGCACCATTTGCTTAGGACAGAGTAAATCTGGTAAGTTTTTCATTTTTCTTGTTTACATACAATTTATCGAGACAAATAATTCGCACACAATTATTTTTAAAATATATAATGTATCTCTATTTTTTAAATGCTTCGAAAAATTAAAATATGTCACTTTGAATTTGTTTTAATTTATGATAATTATTAGATAAATTTTATTTAATAAGTTGGTAATATTTTTTAGATTAAAAGTGCATAAATAATTTATTTTAGTAATGCATGAAATGAGATAAATAGAACAAAAAATAGATTAGTTTATCTTTCTTATTGATAGAACCTATTTCATATTTTGTTCAGTTTTTCAATACTTGTAAAATTACATAGAAAAAGTTTGTAATCTTAAAATTTTAAATTTAGAAAATATTCGAATTATTAATTCAGCAAACTTTAGATACTTAACTTTACAGAATAAATAATAAAGTAACTTTGTTTAATACTCTACGACTTCTTCAAACTTTCCCAAAACAATTAGTTTTCTATAAACACTATTGTTCATTTCAGGTTATCCCAGAATTCAACCGTTTAGTTTCCCAGAAAAACTTACCGAAGATCAAAATGCTAAAGTTCTATGCAGCGCTGTTGAAGGAATAGGCCCGTTCAAATTTCATTGGTATAAAAATAATCAACCATTGCTATCTTCCTCTCACGTTGTTATTCAAAATCAGGAAGATTTCTCGGTACTTCTAATAAATTCACTTCAAAAAGATCACGCTGGAAATTATTCTTGTACTGTTATTAGTTCCCTTGGACGAGATTCATATTCATCACAACTCGTTATTAATGGTAAGTTGATACTATAATGTTATACATTTGAAGTTTATATAGTCTTTTAAATAAATTGAACTATGTATATACGAGTATATTCAGAATATTATAAATGATAATAGAAGAAATCAAAATTCAATATATTAGTGAAATTGAGATAATGTAGAATATTTAAAAGACATATTATTTATGTATTTATTGTAATAATTCCTAGAATTAGTGATTTATAAATATTTCCATCCACTTCTAGGTATCCTAATACTAATTTAATTTTTTTTATTGAAGTAAGTCTTTGAAAATAGGGAATCTTGTGAATGTATATCATAATTTACGAATTAGTATTTATATGAAAATTTGGTTAGAAATATGCATTTCGGACAGAACTAATTTAATTCTTAAAAAGTGACTCAATAAAACCACAAGAAAGAAATCTGAACAATAAATTCTACCTAATTTTTTATTTTGTACTTTATTGCTAATATCTTACGTGTAACTAAGATTGTCTTTCAGTATCAATTCAAAGGGAAGTATTTATTGTATTAAAACATTTACAAAAACTTTGTACAGTTTTAATAAATTTTACAATTACATATTAAATGAAGTCTTATAACTTTTCCTTTTAATGTTGTCCAGTTATTGTCCTACTTAACTTTTCTTTCAATTTTAAAGAGTGCAATATTTCAATGATAATGTGTAATATTTCAAAGAAAATATTGGACAATTTATATTGTAATTAGAAGCTATAGGAGTTGGTGTTATATATCCTCATGAAGCAGTGTAAACAATTTCAAATAAACTTACATACGGTACATCTCTTAACAAACAATGGGTATTCAGAAAAAGCAAGAAACATTTCTTTTAATGTACAAGCAAATTGTTCCATATAATATTTGAAAGAAAGGGAACAATAATTATACAGAAAATAATAACACACAATAGAGAAGTTAGAACAAAAATGTCAGCATTGAATCAAATTTAATTTTGTATTACTTTCCTTTTTTGTAAATTAAATAAACTTTTTGAGAAAAAAATATGTGATGCTACAGGTTTATTAATTACAAAACTTAAAAATTTGAAAACATTTAAAATATATATTTAATAATATTTCTTATCAAAAAATATTAGCATATAGTTCATTTCTAAAGTGAGATATATGTTACAGGATTTAGTCTTCAGTGAATGTAGGGAAAAGGTTTTTAGAAACCTCATTGAGGCCGCATGAGATTCATAAAATAAATCCCCGAAAATTGCATTATTTAAAGCATTGTATAAACGTAAATATTGGCAAATACAACAAATAAAAACTCTGCACTCTACTCCCCTTCGCCTAAAAAAAGTTGCGTTTGACTCTAAGTTGTGTATAAAATATTTAATTCTAAGGCATCTTTATAGGTTTTTTAAATTATTTAATCTCTAGTCGATTATAAGTATATGATAGTTTTGAGAACTTGGTATATTTAAAATAGCGATTACTTTCAAAATACTAAAACGTAAGGAGTTAAATATATTTCTATATTTTAAATATATTTCTATTTCTAAGAGTTTAAAATTTATTTAAGTATTGAAATATTTAACAAAATTTAAAACAATATTTTTTAAATACGTTCACTAGTATAATATAGCGAAATGAAACAATTTCCAAAAAGACAGTAAAATAAACGATAGCTTAATTGAAAAGTGTTCCCAAAATTGTATTTATAATCTACGTTCTCATTTATGAATAACTTTTTAAAAACTCTTTTCAGTTCCTCCATCTCTTGTAAAACAACCCGAAGACCAAACACTCGAAGAAGGGAATACAGCGGCATTTTCTTGTCAAGCCACTGGTTTCCCACAACCGTCTGTTGTATGGGCTAGAGGTAAATTAATTTAATCGTATAATATACAACTTAATTTAAGTTATAGATTTTTTTAATTAAAAAACTAAAATATATCAAGATTATATATATCAGTATTTATTCGAATCTAAACAGCACTTTTTTCTAATGTTAATGCTACTGAAAATCGGGTTCGGCCTAGAATCGAAAGCGGAAAAATTCGTTTGATGGGAGAAATTTAACTTGATACTATGACGCTTAGAGAAACTACAGGTTCATGTATGCATTTAAAAGTTTTTAATATTAGTAAAATAAATTAATTGTACATATCGTATTAGTAAATATGGATTTCAATAAACCTTTTTACACTATTTTTAAATTTTTTCCACAAAAGTATATTGATAGTGTGGGTACGGCTCAGAATCGATGGCAGCTTAGATTCGAATGAATATGACGTATGGTTTGCATTAAATTTTTAAATTTCTTAGGGTTCATTTTTTTAAGAAAATTTTTTTTTATATTTGATTTAATTAATCATTGTGTTGATGTTTCCCTCGCATGGGATTTTATATGCAACATTTTTTGAGCAATGGATAGATAAATTGGTAAATGTAATCGAAACACTGTTTAAATGAAAAATAATATTGTTTATAATTCTTTGATTTTACCTTCTTTTATTATTACGGAAAATTATGTTTTTAATCTATACACAGTTTGAACTAAAATTTAGCTATATATAAGTAGAATTTTATATTGAATCTATTAAAGATTAGAAGCAAATAATATATAAATAACTGTATTCTGAAATGTACGAAATAATTCTCTTTTTTTTTCATGCTTTTGGGTGTTTTTAAAAAATTATTACAAACAACAAATTGGTTTTATAAACGTATAATAAAACATGAAAAGAATTTATTGAGCTTTTTCTCTCAAAATATTCATGATATAACTCATTTGTGAAAGGCTTTTATTATATTATTATAACAATATAGTTTATATTTTTCTACATGGTTAATCATTATTAATCTTTATAATCTATCGTATTCTCTATTATTTAAACGAATTTGATAAGCAATAATCATTTCGTCGCATTATACAATTCTGTTCAACAAGATGAATGAATAAGGATAGTTAAATGTGTAAAATTAAATTAGTTTTGAAAATTATATTATTATTTATTCTGTTTTATGTGATATACATATTCATAAAAAGAAGATTTAATTAAGCTAAGTTATTGTAATACTTGTTCCAATTCTTTCTCTTTTTTCTAGATCAGGAAAACAACGATCTATTGGAACATAACCGGATGATATCTTATCCTAACGGAACACTGGTTATTTCAGATGTTAAAAAAAGTGATGAAGGAATATATAAATGTTCTGTCAGTAACAATATTGGTCAAGGTTTACGCAAATTAGTATCTTTGAATGTCATTGGTAAGAGATAATAAAATGATATATATAAACCTCGGTGTTTGATGTACTCTTTTATTTTCACATCATTCATAAATCGATTCACTCTAATCATATACGAAACGATATACAGATGACCAAAATCGTATCAGAACTTATTGAATCAATAATTTATATAGAAATCAAATCATGTAAATTTCTGCTGTGCAATAAAAAGAATGTATTTATTATTTTCTGTTTCTCTTTACAGTTGATTAAAAAAAAAAGGAATGAATGCTTCTTTATGTCACATTTTGAATTAAGTTTTGTTTAAAGTGTTTATTGTGTGTTGTTATTTTTTACAGGTTAGAAAATGTTTTACGATGTTTTAGTAATCCCTTACATATTTCCTTTATTTAATATTTTTTACCGACGCTATTGTGCAACATTACTATTCTAAAATGTGAATTTACGTTTTATGTCATTCAGAAGTATTTAAAACATATTGTTTCATAAAGCACATTTAAAGTTCTCGTATATATAAATGTACAATTATAATGTATGAATTTTTATATGAATTATCTAACACTAAAATTTTCTAATGCAATTTATTTATTTATTTCATTTTTAAATAATACTGTTTACAACGATACACTCATAAAAAAAGAACAGATATCTCAAATTCTTTTCTGCTTGCAGTGCCTGCTCGATTTGAAGAAAAATTTACGATGAAGAATGTTCGTAGAGGTGAGACAGCCACTCTGAAATGCGAAGCCATTGGAGATAAGCCTTTAAGCATCACTTGGACTAAGGACAAGTCTGAAATCGACTTCAAAAAACATACCAGGTAAATATTCCTTTTGTTCTAAAAGAGAGGTTCCCAGCCTTAATGTAGATAGGGCTTATTCAAAATCAACAAAAGTAATGGTGAACTCATATCAGGTTCCTTATATAAAAAATCAATACAAATATTTAGCACTTTTATTAAATGAAAGAGTATAATTAGTTTAAGTCAATATAATATTTTATTTTTTACATCATTGATTCTTAACCATTGTGGCGCGGCACTTATTAATTATGCTCTGAGAAAAAAATAAAATTCCGAACCGAATTATTCGGCCGTTTTACAGAAATAAACTAAGGGTATTCGTGATATATTTAACTTATCCTTTCGTGGATATATGCATACAAAAAAATGTAATTGGTTTCGTAATCCTTTTGTGATAACGGATACATTTGTATATGAATTAACTTTGAATGAAGTGGAAAAACTAATTTCGGTCTGTAATAATCAAGATTTTTAATTTCAAAAAATTCTGAATAGCCAATTAATTTCTTTTGGATTAAAACTAAAAACGATTATCTCATAATTGCCAAAAAAGCCTTTAAAACATTATTACAATTCTCTACATCTTATTTGCGGGAATTTGGATTTTCAGCATTGACAAATATAAAAAGAAAGAAAAAGATTGGGACTTTCAAATGTAGATGACGAAATGATAGTGGCATTTTCATTTTTACGACCTAATATAAACGAAATTATCAAAAATCCACGAGCTCAAATTTCGCATTAAATATATTCTTCTAATTAAGTTGTAATTAATTACTCAATAAACATTTTGTTCTCTTAGTCTTACATATTATTTTATTTAATACTGAAAATTACTATCGCAAACTATTTTACATAGTGTATTATAGATAAGTTAAATTCTTTAAAATGTCGCCAAATTCTGAAATTGTTAAAAATGTACCGCAACAAAAAAAAAAAGGTCGAGAATTACTGATTTACACTGATACCTTTCTGAGGGTCTTAAAATATTTGAAAAAAAAAGTATACGGATTTATACAAAATTAATATACATTATACCAAGATTAACAGATATAATTAAAGAGCAAGAAAAAAATATATTAATTTAAAATCAACAGTAAATAAAAACAAAAGGTGAGGGGGATTTAAAACTGCATAAAATTTATCAAGACAAGAGTTAACTAGCATTGTTTGTATTTATCAAAACCTATTTCAAACAAAAGTAAAATTCAATAAAAAGGACGTCGAACACACACACACTTTATTTTAAAAAAGTAATCAGTGCGATCCTTAATGTTGCGTGTCATTTATTTATCACAGTCGGGAGTGTAAGATGATAACCCCAAACCTACACAACCATAAAGATTGTCATTAGGAAATTAAGATCTATTTTTTATAATGTTTATTGTGAAAAATAAAAATTCAGACAAATATGTGAAACCTTTACATGATCTAATTTTCTTTGCTCCCATTTGTCAAACGTTGTTTTTGTTACGATCATAAGATTTCATCAGTGACGTGAGATTTTAAAGAAATGTGTTGTTTTAAGAACTCAAAATCTCTTTAATTTTTGATGCTTTTCCTTGAAATAATTCCACTCACTGTGGATTTAGAAATTTCATTAATATTCATTGGTGTTGTAAACGACTGTTAAGAAATGCAACCCCAGTTTTGATGATGGTAAATTTCTGAAACCTACTTTCAAATCTTTCCAAAAGTTTTCTAGGCAAGAAATAAATATTGACGAATCAAAAAGATTTTAAGCGATTCTTTTTTTCTTCCTTCTTTGTTTTCGAAATATTAATTAACCAACACTATATATTTTAGATTTCACTTCTTTTGTACAACTAAATATTTCAACTAAATGTTTATTTTTTTTTTGTCTGTTGTTTAAGATTTAAAAATATTTAATTCTTTACATATTGTGACGTCTCTCGCGTCTTTCTGTTAACATAACTCCTATGTTCTTTGACGGCCACGATTAATGGCAAAACTTTTCCAACCCAATACCAAGAAGATAAACGATCATAATATGTAAATGAGATATACTATAAAAGGATAGAAGCTTTGATGATAAGATATAGCGTGGCAAGCCTAGATATAGCGCGGTAAGCTTAGAGATAGTAGTGTGGAATCATTCTGATCGATAGCGTAACAAAGCTTAGTGTGAAATCTTGCAGATCAAGAGTTAGCGGTCCGATAGCTTTAGAAGGAATAGAAATCCTATATAAAGAAGTTGGAATCTTCATATATAAAGCGAAAGATATATATCTCTTTAGGTAAAGGAAGGAGATCTGCAAAAAGGTAATATTGGATATAAGTAATTAGATGAATAGGATTATTAATGATAATTGGGATAAAGGATCTAGTTGCGTGATCTGACTTGAATACGTGATTTAATTTGGGCTTGACTCTCACTTTAATTAAAATTGTCAAATTAGAATTTAAGTAATATAAGTTATTCTTAATAAAAGTTGTATTAAGAATTATTATGTCTCATCATTTTGATAATCCCACACCTCTAGCTTACGCGGAACCGGCACGACATGGTCATCACAGGATGGCTATGTCGCAATATGTCATATAAAAAGACCAAATTTACTAACCAATACTTAATTTCTAGGTTTTATAATGCTTCAGCCTAGTGGCTGAGTGGTAGTGCATCGCGCTGCTTCACCACAATTTCGAGGTTCAAATCCCGGGCTGAGCAAAGTCGACTCAGCCTTTCATCCCTTCAGTGGGTTCATAAATGAGTACAAAGCTTGTTTGGGAACTTAACACTGGTGGTTTCGCGTCAGATTGACCGGAACACTTGCTCAGGCACCTCAAGACCCAAGGCCACTTATACTGATATGGACACAGTAGGCCTTGATCCTCATGGGTTGTTGCGCCACTGGATTAAGTTTATAATACGTCACCTCTTAAAATCAAGAAAAATTCGTATCTTTTTTTAAAACGTCGAAAAGAATGGGCAAATATTTAATTATCTTCTATCTGTAAAATAATGTCAATTTGAGAATTTTTCCCCCCGTCTTAAACGGTCTATGTGCAAAGATTTGTTCGAATTTTGCTACTTATTTTCAGAATAATATACAGTGGTGGCCAAAATTGTGGACACTCTTTTTAAAGTTATGTTTTTTAAGTTTGTATGCTTATAGAAAATTTTACGTTGCACAAAATGCAAAGTATTTCATACCATTTTAAAGAGAATTTAATACTAAATTCAACACAAAAAGAAAATTTAAATATTTGCAAGGCAAAAAAAGTTATGCTGCAATAACTGTCAATATACGTTAGATACTCGTGATAGCAGGGAGTTATCAGAGCTTAGAGAGGTTGCCTTTATTCTTTATTACAGCTTCACAGCTTCTTCCTTCGTTATTACACGTTGCTAGGAAACAATTATATCCTCAAGTAGTTCCTTTTTATTTCATGGGTACCTCATTCGGACAAGAGTTTTCAAACGGTACCACAATTTTTCGATAGAATTGAGGTCAGGACTGTCTCCTGGCCAGGACACCAACTCAATAATCTTAGAACGGGACCAGTCTTTCAATTACTTTACTGTGTGGCAAGAAGAAGAATCTTGCTGAAAAATAAGTGAAGCATTGTTGGTAAATATATCACTGATGGAAGGCAGAAGTTTGGGTTCTAGAATGGTGTCAATGTATTTAATGACATTCAGTGTTCCATAGATGATATGAAGGCGACCGAAACCCTCTGCTAATATGCATGAATAAATCATAAAGCTATATGGGTGCTTCACAAGTACCTAGATGCAGTCAGGATGTAGC
The DNA here is from genome assembly GCA_019973955.1 of Trichonephila inaurata madagascariensis. Taxonomy (NCBI): domain Eukaryota; kingdom Metazoa; phylum Arthropoda; class Arachnida; order Araneae; family Nephilidae; genus Trichonephila; species Trichonephila inaurata. The sequence continues at coordinate 146,990 of BMAV01012685.1, forward strand.
ATTTCTGCTACTATTCGTCTTACATATTTTAAGCTATCACTACCCAATAACGATATTTTAGTTTCGTCCCTCTATATAACTTGTAACAAATAATTATTTATACAATCAATGCGTTTCATTGCCCACTATGGTCCCTTTTAGCCCTGCTGTAAATCGAGATACGGCTTTTTTCGTGGAATTCTATATTTTAGTCTTACATCTGCTAATCTACTCCTGATCGTTTTTGAACTGACAGAAACACCAGCATAACTCAGATCATTTCTGATGGATGTCCCTGAAATTCTTTTATCTCTGAAACATATTATATTTGTTCTTCTGTCATCAACAGATATGGTGCGCCTTTTTCGGCGTTAACCTGCTTCTTTATTATTATTAAATTTGTTTCCTGACATCTTAAACAAAACTTTCAGTCTCCAGAGGCAGTCACTAAACTGCCCACCTATTATGTACTTTTAAAATAGGAAATACCACTTTCTTGTCAAACCTGTGTCCAATCTACTATTTTATTTGATGTAATTGCTTTTTGACTAAAAATAATTATTATACTGGCCAGGAAACAGTCCTGACTTCAATTTTATCCGAAAACTTGTGGCAAAGTTTGAAAACTCTTGTCCGAATGAGGTACCCATGAAATAAAAAGGAACTAATTGAGGATATAATTGTTTCCTGGTATCATGCAATAACGAAGGAAGAGCTTAAAACTATAGTCAGCTCAATGAAATATCAATGAGAAGCTGTAATAAAGAATAAAGGCAACCTCACTAAGTTCTGATAACTCCCTGCTATCACGAGTATCTAACGTGTATTGACAGTTATTGCAGCATAACTTTTTTTACCTTGCAAATATTTGAATTTTTCTTTTTGTGTTGAATTTAGTATTAAATTCTCTTTAAAATGGTATTAAATACTTTGCATTTTGTGCAACATAAATTTTTTTCTATAAGCATACAAACTTAAAAAAACGTAACAACTTAAATAAGTGTCCAAAATTTTGGCCACCACTGTACACCAAATATATTCAACGAATAATGTCTTGTCGCGTAACTATTCTTACAGAAGAATGCAATAAATGCATAAAGTTTGTAAATGATTCATTGTTGCAAAGGAAATGAATCCATTATTGCAATTTGTCGTTGTTCGCATGCCATCAGTAATTATTACTAAAAGACAAATTAATTTCATCTTATAATTTCATAATTCTATCATGTTATAATTTACGTAAAAAAATATAGATATCTTCATTTTTTTTTTTTTTTTTTTACTCTTTCAATGAAAGTAGTTTTTAATCTCTCTCTCTGCCTGTTTATTCGTGTACAATAGCTCACTAAATACCACTTTCGTCATTACTTCCAGATGCAAAGTATCTGACAGATCTCCCCATTTGTCTAATTGTAATGACAAATGTGTGTGTTCATAATTTTCTGTGTCATTTATCAACTGCTTTGTAAATCAGTTTTAATCGCTGAGTATATATTCCTCTTCAACTGATACCGTATGCTAATAACATTTCTCGTACAGCTAAAATAAAAATAATCCTTCAGAATGTTCGGCTGGTATTTAAAAATAATTCACTGTCGCTTTCTCTTTACCAGCAAATGGAAGATTCTAATGGTAGCAAATGTTGCATTTAATTATTTTTATATACTCTACGGGGTAAAGAATTCTTTCTAAACAATCTGTGTGACAAATTCTAAATTTTGATTTTTGATATTTTTTTCCTTTTTATCAACCATGATTTTGGAGGATAATATACTTCAAAGGAACTGGGATGGATTTTGTAATAACGTTCGGTGTATTTCTTTTATGACTGAAAGTTATATCAAATTATACAAAAATATATTACTCCTTCGTCTCAAAATACAATATCCTTTATGCAATCTTTGTTGAATCGATAGTTTCACTGCTTTTTATTTCGATTACTCATTTTGAGGTTATATGTTTAAGAATAAAAAATATTTGAATAATACTTATGGATAATATTTGTAACTGGCAGTATTAAAATTGCGCATGATTCTAGGCTGTGTAAAGCTCAAGCAACGTTTCTTTTCTTTTCTTTATTTGAGTTAAAAATCCAAAAATAAAAAGTTATTTTAACATATGACGTGCTAAAAATAATAGGAATAAGATATATCCATGAAGTTGACCCATCATAATTTTTATCACATGCCAATTTTGAACATAATATCTGATATAAACATATATGTTTTCATTTCAATGTTCTGAGCCACAGGTTATTAATAATATTCGCAAAAATCTCACTATCCCTTAATTGAATTTTTTCATATGAAAGATTTATAAGATTTGTTGAAGGAATCAATGAAAATATATTATAAAAGTTAACAAAAATCATAAAAAATATCACCGTATTTTGACTAAGACAAATTAGTTACCTGTATGTAACCATATCATGATCAAAATATGCTTTCCTGACATTTTTCAAGAACATTTGTCACCTTAGGCTATTTTTCTTATTTATTTAGAATTTATGCCTGACAGCTATATATGAAAGCTTAACATTAATTATCAAATTTAACTATATAGACCTTTTATTTCTTGTGTGTGTTTATTTTAGAAACTTATTATTATTTTATTCTTTTTCATTTTGTTATACTTATGTTCAGACTCTGATGTTAAAAAATGTTCTGAACAATAAACAAGGGAATGCACAATTAGTGCAAGG
>BMAV01012685.1:149821-180426 GCA_019973955.1 Trichonephila inaurata madagascariensis
AAAAATGTTCTGAACAATAAACAAGGGAATGCACAATTAGTGCAAGGAATATACTCAGTGCATAAGTAAAAGGAGTATTTATTAATATGTGTGTGTATTTTCATTCATATTAAAATTATTATTTGATTTAAAATTCTTATTTTTTTAAAAAAAACGTCTCATTTCATATTCGATTTTAAGTCAATGTATTAATAAAGATTGGAAAAAGTAGCTGTTTCATATTAAACAATTTTTTGAATTCATAAAAAAATTTGAGAAAATATTTTATTTAAAAAAGAATATAGTACAAATACATTTAAGATGAACTTGGAAATTGGACGTATTTCAAATATATATATATTGGTCTATATATGACAGAAATATTTTCTCATTGTAATCTATGCATTATTCTAGTCAGTGTTAACGTCATAATCACTTCTTTTGTATAGATTAGAAAAATTTGACAGAGACATAGAAAAAGGCCTTAGCTCCGAACTTATCATTCGGACATCTGATCGCAAAGATGGAGCTCTGTATGGATGCTTAGCGAAGAACGAATATGGATCGGACGAACGTAACGTAAAACTTCTCGTCGTGGGTGAGGATTTTGAAATCTTAAATTTAAAAAATATATAATATCAAAAGTTGTATTAAGGTACTAGACATTTGTGTTTCATGTTACTTCTAGCTTACTCTAAGACAATTTTGTTTTACGCTTCTGTTTAATATATTTCATAATTTTTCATAACATTGAATGTATTGATTAATTAAATATGGATTACTATAATTTACCTGTTTTCAAAGAGAAAAGTTCACAATACAGTATGTATTACCCGTTAAATTCATGACCAATTTTTTTTCCAGAAATGCTTTAAATCAGGAAAATTAATAAAAAAATCTTTTAGATACAAATTGCATTAAAAAGAAACTCCAAACGTGTTTTTTAACAACATTATTTTTAGTTTTTATGTTTAAATTGGGGTATCATATGCATCCATTTCCATATGTCATAGAGAATATTTTGAGGTAAAAAATGGATCAATTCCGCAAATAAAAAAATAATTTAATGCTTTATAAGTTCAAACTAAATGTGATTAATATGAGGATATATTAAGCTATATGTTACAGAGTATGATGGAAGCACATTTTAAATAGAGTTGCATTTTCAGATATATATAATATCTTAATAGTGATACAAGTTCTGTAATTAAAATGTATATACCCTTTATCACATAGAGCCCCTTCAAAATTTAGAAACATTCTGTAGGTCTTCAATTTTTCATTTAAATCAGTGATTCCCAAAGTGGTCTATATAGACCCCCTGGGGTCTATTGCGACCTGCAAGGGGTCCACGCCAGCTAAAAAATAATTTGGGGGTCCATGAGGTGTAAGTGGAGGGTCTGTGATGGTGACTCTCATTAAACTAAATAGTGACTTTAGTTTTAAAAGAAAATTTAATCAAATGGAATCCAAATTTTACCTATTTAACAGATTTATATATATATTTATTAAATTTAATTAGGTAAATTTGCACTTACAAAGAGACAGGAAAAACTTTATTAAAACAAAGACCACATTTCAGCATTCCTTTCTAGAATTAAGTTAAATAAGTATAATATTGGAGACGCCGAATTTTCTCAATTTGTCACAGACAATCTATCAGGACGTTTTAACATACATTCAATACATTTAACTGCCTTTTATTCAGATTTTGAAATTAGGTTTGGGAATCCTTTGACTATGGTAATGCCACAGTAGGCAATGGATTCATATGGTCATATTGAGAAAAAAAATGTAACTTTACAATAGGAACTGATCGTAATAAGCACTAACGAAGATCTTAAAGTTAAGAAACGTATGCCAGTAATTTTGGCTTTAAAAAGACAAACCTGTTATTTGTCCCGAATCATGGAATATCGAGAAAAAATTTTTAATTGCTTTTTCTAGTGAGAAGGAGTTTCAGCTCAGTTGTCAATCACCAAAAAATCTGACAAGATTGATACCAAATATTGAAAATTTGTTATTGTAGAGAGCCAGATTCAACACTCCCATTAAAATGATTTGTTTGTTGTTTAGTTATTTTACGTAACAGTTATTTTTATGTATTAATTAATTTAACTTATAAGTAAAAAAACATGTGCTTTTTAAATTTTAAACACTATATTTCATTACAGTTAGAAATTTAACTCTTTTAAAGTAGTTGTAGTAACAGCTGTCAAAAAGACATTTAAGTTGATGAATTTGCAAAAATTCAATATTAATTAAGCAGGGGTCTATCCCAAACCGAAAAACTTGGTAAGGGGTCTACGAAATAAAAAAGTTTGGGAACCTCTGATTTAAATAAATAAAATTAGAATTCATTTACAGTATAGGAAATTGAATATAGAAAGGGTGAAAACATTATTTTTGTAATGGAAAAATAAATATATTGAAACAAAATTGAATGTTTTATTAGAAGATGTATACTCTACCTCTCTTAGTGAAATCGGAACATACTGTATTAATTCTGAAGCATTTTTCTAACTGAAAATTTTTTTCCTGTCGTGAGTCCTTTTCTTTCACATTGTTTGATGTTAAAAACTCGATTTTCTAAACATTTCTTACTTGTAAATTTTTCTAGTGATATTGTAAAATAATTGGGGCTATAATTTATAGCCATTGATTTGTTAAAAGTGAAATAACTACAGTTTTATCTTGATAAAATACACGAAGATCCTATTTATAAGCATGCATCTTAATACTAAAAAGTAAAAAAATACATCGAACACATAGTGATGAGTTTTTGATCAAAATTATTAATTGATAAATCAAAATAATGAAAGAAAAAATAGCTACGGTTAGTTCTGTGTCCTCATACGTATATTCATCAAACAATACTTGACATGAGATAAAATAATACGATGTAATATTAATGTAATTTAAAACAATTCATTACTCTTCATTTTTATTTAATATGAAGAGATCTGGAGGTTAACTTTTTAATTCACTTAAAAAGACTGGACTGTTTTAAATTTCTTTGTAGAACCTAATGAAATAAACCGTAATCTCTCATATTTATTTTCAGGTGGATGCATCTCAGTGTGTATTTCTATCATTAAAAAAAGGAAATATATTTTGAATTTACATATTTTTATCAAAGACTTCTCCAAATATACACTCATATATAGTGAATGTTATAGTAAAATAACTACAGTAATGCATAAGCTAATTTTTAGGTTTAGGGCTAAGACTGCAGGGTTAAACAATGTTTCAGGGCGCTAACCTCTCCGTTCTCCTTTATTTGCCTTTATTAATAGGCAGAAACAAAATTTAAAAGATAAAATATAATTAAAAATAAGTAATATAAAAAAATTTAAGTGAATTCCTTCTTATTTCAACAAAAAAAATTATTTTAGTTACTTTTTATCAAATAATTACAATTAATATAAATATGTATATACATACGACAGAATTACAATATTAAATTGTCATTAATTTTTATTAATTATCATTAAAGTATCGTATTGTCATCCCAAACAATCGTGTATATAAAATTTCAGTTCAACTAAATGCTTTAAAAAGTGAAAAAAAAATATTTTAAAGTTTTGACCCAAGTCGCTAAAAATAAAGCCAGCGTGACTGCATCTGTAATTCTTTAAATAATTAGTTTCAGTCAATTAATTTTAATTAGTTATAATTAAATTATCGTATTGTCACCCAAAACAATCTTGTATAGAAAATTTCAGCTCAAAGGAGTGCTTTAAAATGTGAGAAAAAAACCTTTTAAAGTTTTGACACAAGTCTCAAAAATGGTTGCTAAGTCACCAAAAATGATTTCAACATGGCTGTATCTGTAATTCTTTGAATAATTAGTTTTTTCCAATTAATTTTTATTAATTATAATTAAATTACCGTATTGTGATCCAAAATAATCGTGTATATAAAATTTCAGCTCAATTGAGCGTTTTAAAATGTATTATATTAACGATTAAAAATTTGAACAAGATATCAAAAGATTGTGAATTAATAGTAGAAATTGAATAAAAAAAAATGTACAATGTGCTCATAAATATAAAACTACAAAAATAATTTACAATAAATCTAAAGCAACTTATATTCCAAAAGTATCAAAAATGTAATATATTCACTCCCTTATATGTATATTACTGGTGTATGCAACATTTTCTTTGGAACAGGAAACCCACTTTTTATACAATGATTTGTAACTCGCATCAATGCCTCACTAAGTGATTTTATAACTCTTGAGCTGAGAAGTAATTGTACTCCACGGAGCAGTAAATATCTTTAAAAGAAGTTCTTTAAAACCATTCCTATCGCAAAGGAAACAGTTTCATGTTGAAATAAGTTCCTATCTAAATAATTTCAAATTATAAATTTTTTTTCTAAATAGCATAAAGTCAATTTTTCCTTTTCAAATTGCAGAAGTTCCAGCTCAGCCCTTAGATGTTAAGGTGAAAGAGGTATGGAGCAAAACAGCGAGTATCATGTGGTCTGCTCCCTATTCTGGAAACAGTCCTATTACTAAATATATCATTCAGTACTGGAGAGACAGAGGTATATATAAAAATATTTTAAAATGTCGGGATTCATATTAATATATTCAAAACATAAGATTAAGTATTTACAATAAAAAATTTAAAAAATAGATAGTAGTTAACTGAAAAAAAAATTCATAGAATTTTGTTGTTTATAGCTAATTTGAGGCAATTCTTTAAGTATCATTTTCGGATACCTAAAGTTGGAAACACGTAGTAATAATTTTTGAAGTGAGCCAAAAGTGGTAACTTATCATGATTCAGCTATTCAGTTTGCAAAAGCAATAAAGCGTGCATTAAATAATGAACATTAAGCAAACCAACAATTAAAGTATTCAAATTACAGTGTTATTTTATTTTTACTTTGATGTTGTAAATAAATGACCATTTTATTTAATTCTATGAGAATCAAGAATCGTATTAAATAATCTGTGAGAATAACTTTTAAAAGTTGTCTATTATTTTCACGGGGTTAGTACACATCACATTATTTTCAACTGAATTTTTCCAAATTTTTCCCATTTTTAGTTTTATTTATTACAATTAAAAACTTTAAAAATTTCATCTAACCGTTCCTAAAAAGTTATACAGCATAAAATTTTAGACTCAATTGTGGATTCTCGTAGAAAAACTATTACAACTTAAAATCAAATCTGAGTCATTGTGTTATGTTCATTATACAGAGAAAAAATTACGTTAACAATAATTAGTATTCATTGAACGTTTTAAATGAAATTTTAAAATCTCTCTCTCTCTCTCTCTCTCTCTTTATATATATATATATATATATAAATGGATTTTTGTATTTATGAAATCGCTTCACTGCAACACCGTTTAACCGATCACTATAAAAATTGGCATCTATATGTTTTTGTTTTGTTTTTTTGTGGAGAAGGTTTTTGTTTTATCCTCTTTGTTCCAGCTCCCCACCAGGTGGCGCTACAGTATATCAACTTCTGCACCATTCAATCAATCGCCAAGTTGCCAACATGGTCACCAAAAATGATGCCAACTTGGCTCTATCAATAACATTTCGCTATGCTTGCATTGAATCGCCATTATAATGTAAGGAATGGCGTTGCTTGCGAATATTACAATTTTAACATAAAATAAATACAACAGAAAGTATTATTAACGCATTACACATCCAGATATAAATTATTTATACTATTTTAAGTGTTCATTACACAAAATTTGTAACAATGTGTTACTTTTTCTGAGCAGAGATCAGGTTAGGAAGGTGTTTTCAAAAATCGACCCACAAAAGAGTTACGGCGAGTTATAAATAAAAAAAAATCCGTTTTAACAACTATTAGATCTACAGACTTAAAATTTAACAGATATGGCTTTTTTGTTCAGCTGAGATTTCCAAAAAGCTTTTTTTTTTTGTTTGTTTAATTTGAAATTCACGTAAAATTAACTCATTAAAAACTTTTTTATCCTTCTATCTGTACTGTTTAATTTTTCAATTCACCCGTGCAAAGAACGGGTATACCAGCTAGTTCAATATAATATAAAAATAATACTTTTTTTTTATATTTCTGCACATTGTTATAGTTCCTTTTTTAAATTTTTTGAACACCAGGTGGTCCTCACAGACTTTTGGAAGACATAATCCCAAGTTCACAGACTACAGTCTTACTGAAAAACTTGGAACCTGGCACACCCTATGCTGTGACAGTACTCGGAGAGAATGAAATTGGACAAGGACAACCATCAGAAATACTCAAATTTGTTACAGGAGAAGAAGGTTAAGATTTAAAATATAAATGCATTTTATTGGATATATTTAAAATCATAGGGGAAATAATGTTAAGATCGTATCAAGTAGGAAATATAAAGAAGTAATTAATCCTCAAAATTTCGGCAACAAAAAGATTTAAAAAATGTATGACTTTATGCACAATGTATTTTAAAATATAGTTTATGGAAAGGGATTTTTCTTTTTACATAATTTTTGATCAAGTTAGTAAAAAGTTTTCACTAACTGTGAACATAGTATGTTTGTTTGGTTAGAATTAATTTCTCTATATTGAAAACACAATATTAGTAAAAAAAATATACATCAACCAAAATCACGATGATAAAAATTATTTTAGAAAAAACTGTACCTTTTTATTGAGACTTCACAATATTTTTCAAACACACTATAAACTAAACTCTAAAATTAGGTTGTAAACATATTATTTGAATTGTGTATGTGTCTTCGATTCTATTGCTGAGGACTATTATTAGAGTATTATTTCCATTTCATTTATTTTCAAACGATCTATTTTTCACTATTTCAGAGCCAAAGGGTCCACCAACAGATGTATGGATTGAAGCTAAAAATTCAAGCTCTATTTTAGTTACTTGGAAAGTAAGCTCTTCCAAAACATGATTTAAATGCTTGAATTAATTAGAATATTTCATTTTTATCATATATCGTATGAATAAGAAATAAAATGTTTTCACTTACTTAAAAGAGATAAATCTAATGCTGAATTTCACAATTCTAAGTAAATTTCTGTTTTTTGCTATAAATATTATCATATTTAAAGACATTTTTTTTTAAAAAAAAAATAGGAGCTGAAAATAGCCTGATATTATTCCCTGTATTGCTTTACTCGTTTCAAAACTACATAAACCTTATTTATCCTCGTAAATACTATACAATATTAGTTTAAAATAAATTTAAATAAACATATTCAAAAACAAGATTTCGAAATCATTGTAGAACTGAGAATTATAAAATAAGAAAAAACCGACTTAATAACGATTACCACACTATTAATGCTTTGAAGACTTTGTAACCGCATATTTTCCCTATAACCATTACTCTTACTTTTTAAAGATACCGTTCTCACTTTTTTTTCTTTTTTTCGTTTTAAAAATAGTAATTATTAAAGCTTTCTTTATATTTTATTATTTTAGGAATGAAAAAAAAAAACTTAAGAAATTTCTGACAGAAAAATAGCTTAATTAATAGAAGTAATCCACTGAACAAAAAAACTGAGTTTTAACAGATTCATTTGGCAATCCGCTAACCATGTGTTATATTTGTTTAAAAAAACTATCAAAGGTGAATAAAAATGTTGTATATAAATATTAAAATTATTCACCACCATCAATATTTTTTATTTTTTAAATTTACAAAACTTTAAATGTTAATCATCTTGTGACATGGCCATCGGTCGATAGCTATGTCTTGGGGGTTCCGCGTAAATTAGAGGTGTGAGATTATCGGAAAGATATGAGACATTCTATAATTCTTAATATGACTTTTATTAAGAATTTAACTTAAATTACTTATATAACGAACAAACTTATATTAAGTGAGAATAAACCAAAGTACGCCGATTTAATTAAGTCAGATCGCACAATTAGATCACTTATCAATATAACTAATTAGATCCGTCTAATATTGATTCAATAATATACTAGCGTTCAGAATACAATCTTCCTACCTTGGAGGAATAATCATCGATCCAATCAACTTCAGATATTCAGGGTAGGCGCGAGTGCAATAGAATGCACTTTGTACAACGGGCGTGATCTCCGTGATTCCTGAGTAGCCGTCTAATCACACTTCCACCTGTTCCGAACTAAGCTTTCTCTAAAATTGCCATCCTTGCTCACTAAACTTTCTATCCTTTTAAAGGTTATTTTATTTGCATTGTTGCTTCGTTTTATTTCTTGGATTTGGGTTGGAAAAGTTTTGCCATTAATCGTGGCCGTCAAAGAACGTAGGAGTTATGTTAGAAGAAGAACGTGAGAGATGTCACAATCTTTTTAAATTTCTTTTTATTTATATAAAAAAAATACTAATAATCTTCCCATTTCAAACAGCCTCCTCCAAAGGAACTATGGAATGGTGAACTTCGCGGGTATTTTGTAGGATACAAAGTAGATACTTCGTCTCATCCTTATTCCTTCAAAACAGTGGACAACGCCGTCAATGACAGTCAAGAATATTCCCTTACAAACCTCGTGAAATCGACAAAATATAATATCGTAGTCAAGGCATATAATAGCGCAGGTACAGGGCCACCATCACAAGATCTCGTCGCTAAGACCTTGGATGGAGGTAAGTCAAATATTACAAATCAATGATTTACCCATTCAATTTATATCTGTTTTCTCATGAGTATTTATACTTCACTACTTGTGTGCACATAATTAAGAATATATCACAGATATTTTCAAGCAACACCTACCGTAAAATCCGGCGTATAACGCGCACCGGTGTATAACGCGCACCTATACTTTCAAGCTGAATTTTTTAATTTTTAGGCATATTCGCCGTATAACGCGCACCCCCTTTTTTACGAAGAAATCTGAAATATCTGTATACATTGCTTTTATGTTTTAGTCATTTATTCTAGGTATTATCCCAGACTTTTAAAAAAATAGCATACTTCTAGAACTGCAACTTGTAGTAACTGGTGTTGATGGATGAAGGAAGGCATATGAGCTTGGACATGATATTACTCTTTCAACGAGAACTTCGCTGGGAGTAGTGTATTTAGTTCTATTTGCCAGAGAAATAATTTATGTCTATATTTTTAAGTTCAGATCAGATCTTTTTTATCCTGGTGTATTTCGCAATGAAAAAAAAATATCATATGATCTATTTAATGAGTTGCCTTAGAACCGTAGAACCAGATAGGGAAATAAAAATATAATAATGGAGTGAGCGGAATAAGGATGTTCAATGTTTTCACCTTCTGAAATGGATGTAAATTTATTTAATTTTTAATATATTTTAATTATCATGTAATAATTAACACCATAAACTCTTTTAGTTCATAAGGCAAGTCGTTTCTTTTAAATAAACCGTGTTTCGATACATGTAGGAGTAATTTTTTTTATGCTATCTCTTGATATTTTTAAAGCCATCATTTTTAAACCCGGCGTATAACGCGCACCCTTTAGTATCAATCTTAATTTTTGTGTTCAAAGTGCGCGTTATACGCCGGATTTTACGGTATATGAAATTTACTTATTTACTATTAGTTTCTGTCTTCTGTTATGATTGTTTTTCTGATGTCTACATCACCAACATATCTTATATTTTTTATTGATTTGTTTACATTATATATTGATATTTTCTTCTTTTATATGTATTACACACCATAACTTACTATAAGCTTATCATAGCCTCATACGTATGCTACACCTATTTAGTTGTAATTATTTCATGTGTTTTTTGTGACTTGATAGATATGATACGTTAATACACGTAGTGTGTGAATATTAATTCAGTTGAACATCTTTTAAATTTTGATTTTCTTTGGAAAGCTATTTCACGTGATTTATTTGAAAACTTTTGAGAAAAAAATTCTAATATTATCTTTCAATGCTTATTTAATATTAATAATTATACGCATTTATTTTTGTAAGAAGGAAATTTAAATAATGGCCAACAAAATTTTTTGTGATGCATTGAAATTCTGCAACATCATTTATTTACTGTACCTATATTTCTTACTTAACAAAGCTTAAAATATATTACTCACTTAAAAACGTGCTATTCAAGCAATTGTTTAAATAAAAGGTAGGATGTTTTACCCATTTCCATCACCCAAAATAACGAGCAATGTTTTTTTTTAAAGTTAACTATAAAATTTAAATTTGTAAAAATAAAAAGAAATTTAAAACAAAAAATTCGAAATAAGAAAATTGCCGTGATTCATTTGTATTTCCTGTAAAAATATTTAATTATTTTGATTGTGTAAGTTAACATAGGATTTAAAAAGTTACAAAAAGCAAAGGACGTAGAAAAAAGTCAATCTCGTAAACTAACATAATCCCGCATATTTACATTCGATTCAGTAAATGACAATGGAAGCAAATTGTCTATAGTATTGAATTTTAATGGTCAATAAATAGGGAAATAACTATTTTCGTTCCTAACTAAAAATAGTGTACCAAGTTTAAGCAACTGATTTTGGATTTGTCTTGACATTCCTTGAAACAAAATTGAAAACTATACAAGACTACAATTAATTTCGTTTTTAAAAATTCTCCTCAATTACAGTGATAAAAACTATAATTAAGAATCTTTAATGAAAAGTTAGGATTCTTATATTTCTTTTTGTCAATATTCAATGTTGATTTGTTTTGCATGAATTTTATATAATTGTAAGGAGAATTAAAATTGAAAAATTATTGTCGCGGAAAAGCTAAATTACACATATTTACCCCTTGCGTACCATGCTACTATTAGTGGATACATGCTATGTAAAGGGCAAAATCCCATTGTAATTTCATGTGGATACATGGCTTATTTAGGTGTACAATCAGTTTAACCAACACAGGAAACATTATAACGTAGATTTTCTTTTAAGGGAATTATGTAAAATTACAAAAATTAAGATACAAAATGTCCGGGTTACAAAAATTTGAAAAATAGGAAAATTAGAATTAAAATTACAAATCGCATTGGGAAATGGCTTGGCATAAAAAGCTTTTCCACGTGCGTTATATAAGTGTATTGTCCTTTTTGTTCCATTTCTTCATCACAAATCCGTATCAGAGTCACTGTCATATACATCGGTTTCCGGCAAATGTACGTATTCTGTATCACTTCCGTTGCAATCCAACGATGATGCCATATTGGCAAAAATAATTATATAAGCTATAGAAAGTGAATCGAGGTTAGAAAGTGAAACAGAGTCGAAAGTTCACCATTCTCATATCATGCTCCAATACGCCGCCCAATATATTCTTTTGATGTTGTCGATTCTCGGGAACAAAAAACAGTAAGAAATTAATTATTGAATAAATAATTGACATTAATTAATAAAGCTAATTAATAATAACAAATACTTTATTACATTTTACGCACTATATACATTGATTATAATCATTTGAAAAATAAATCGAGGGCTTTGGCGAGGGGCACACAAGAGGGCACCCCCCCCCCCTGTGTGCGCCACTGATTGCAACATAAGATAATTAGCAAACTAGAGAATCTGAAAATTGAAACAAACTCAATGACTCAACTTTAATTTTCATATAACAAGAAATTAAAATTCAGCCAATTATTATAAATTGTGATATATCGTAGAAACAGATTCTAAACTAAACTCAATGGCGCAACAGCCCATGAGGGTCAAGGCCTACTGTGCCCATCTCAGTTTTCTTGACCATGGGCACTCAGGGGCATAAGCATATGTTCAGGTCAGGTGGTAAACCTGACGCGAAACCCCCATTGCTTAGTTCCGAAACAAATTTTGTACTCATTTTATCGACCCACTGAAGGGATGAAAGGTCGAATCGACCTTGCCCAGACAGAGATTTGAGCCTTGCACCTGTTGCTTGGAAGCGCGATATGCAACCACACAGCCACTGGGCTCCAGAAATAAATCCAGGGAAATAAATCATATAAATGTAACAGTTTCGCAAACTTTTATTCGTTTATTACAACAAAAAAAATGTTGATTTAAAAAGTGAATCAGAAATAATAATGCAATAATTACTACAAATGATGTAAAGAATTTATTTAACATATAAAACATAAATATTTTAAATTAGTATAAAAACATCTTTTTTTAAGCTATAAAACAAATATTAATAGTAATGTCAAGACAGAATTTCGAATAAATTTGCTATCTACTTAAAAGGGTTAAAAACTTCTGTAAAATAGGCTTTTATTTCAGCCAAAGGGGCAATATTAACAAAGATTTCGTAATTCGTAACAAAAATTACCAACCAGATGTTTTTTAGAAACAGATTACAAAAACAGTGAAAGAATTAGACTTCAATTGTATAGATTTATAAAATAAAAAGATTAACGGTTGAAAAGTTGTGGTACCTTTAAAAGAAAATCATTTTATATGCCATTTCTCTTATTTTCTAAGCAAACATTTCGCTGGAACTGGTTCCAAATAAGCTATTTTATTTGAAAATGTTCTTTAATATATTTTCTGTTTACAAATACTGAATAAGATAAGCAATTTAAAAAAAATAACATAAAATAAATTTAAACAATTAATTATGTAACTGTATTTTTATTGCAAGAACAAATCTAAAAGAATTATTTAACCTTTTGGTATAAAATCATAGAAATATATATGATCTAAAGGTTGAATCTTCTATGGTAAAATGTTCATTTTTCAACGTAGATGTTTTCATAAGATAAAGATCTTTCATTGTAAAGAATGACTTTGCAAATTTCATTCATTTCGGCAATATATAAAATATGGCATAGATTACTGTGGTTGCAAAGCAGAGTTCTTGAATATTATCATTTCTTATATTTTTGTCTTGGATTTGAATTATGTTCTCATGATGATGTACGAGAATTAGGCATCGTCCATACTTTTAATAATAATACATATTTTTATACAAAATATCTGTTTTCTCAAAAACAAAAACTAAATTTTTAGTAAAATATATATTATTCATTTAAATGTTTACACATGAGTATAATTTTTAATAATATAAATGTAACAGTACAACTTGAGGTGCTAGAAAAGAATTTTGAACTTACAAAATATCAGTGAGTTTTTAAAATATCGTTTTTTAATACCAAGTCACAATAGTTTTTAAATGTTAAATTTAGTTATTAAATTTAAAAGTCGAATATATATCACTAAAAATATGTATTTCTAATCATTGTAAAAACATTTATAAAAATATTGTCAATCATTAAATTATTTAGAGATTCATCATTACAATTATGTAATATTTTTCATTGGCATTCCCATAAGCACATTTAAATAGGTCTTTAAAAATTATTGGCATTTGTTTCACTTCATAGATGCGTATACCGTAAAATCCGGCGTATAACACGCACTTTTAGCACAAAAAATAAGATCGAAATTTACGGGTGCACGTTATACACTGGGTATAAAAATGATACTTATAAAAATAAAGAAAAAATGAGCACACAGAGAAAAATTACACTTCCACATAGATCGAAATACTCTTTTTTTAAAAGAAATGATATTCCTTATGAACTTAAAGAGTTGTAGTTCTAGAAGTATACTATTTTTTCCTAAAGCCTAGAATAATAGCTCGAATAAATGACTTCAAAACATAAGAACATTCATTATGGAAGTACATTTCTGGTTTCTTCACAAAAAAGGGAGTGCTCGTTATACGGTGAATATACAGAAAAATTAAAAATTTCAAGTTGAAAGTATAGGTGCGCGTTATACGTCGGATTTTACGGTAGTTTATTTTATTAACCGATTCATAGTACTACTATCAATTATTTAAATGAATGTTTTCATTTCTGAATATTTTTTAGAAAAAATTTTCAATATCACTGAAGTTATTCTCCCAAACTCTAAATTTTTTCCTGTTGCAATATTCAGAATTTAAAGTTTGTATTTCTTTTTTTATTTTAAAGTAGAAAAAAGGAAATGTACACACTCACACAAAATAACATTCGAAGTTAATATTCAATGTGGAATTTTAAAATAGTATTATGAATTGTAATTTGTTTTCTACCGCTTTCAAATAATTTAAAGTATAAAGTAGTCACTTATAGAACCGTATCTTCGTATGCATTTCATCAAGTAAAGGTTCATTTTTGGTGTAGCCCCAAATTAAGCATATTACTTTATGAAACTAACGAAAAATAGTATTAGCCATTTTTAAATTTATTGAAGTACGTAAATGAATATTATTTATTACACACTTCTTTTTACCTTCTTGCTTGAGCCTTTTTTCCAGTTTGATTTGTTAATATTCGTTTCATAAAGTCCATTTTTGTTAACGTAACAATAGTCTTGAAAATGTTGCCAAAATTATTAGAAAATAATTAGAGGTAAAGGCCTTCGGTACTTTAAAATAATCCAATTCACACATACATTTAACATTACAAGAAACCATCTCTTATTTTATATTTTTATTGAATAAATGAATCAAAAATTATTTATTAATTTTTGCAGAATTTTCAGAACATTCATCAAATTGTTCGTCATTTCACAAATTATTTACATCTTCTACAACTTTTTTTCTTGCTTTTTCCGAAAATGAATTTAAGGTTATTTACGTAAAATTTTTAATATTCGGTTACGCAAATGCCTTTTATGATATTTTAAATAAAACAAAGTATATTTAAAGTGCGTATAATAATATTATAATACATTCGTATCATAGCATAGCATTGTACAAGATTTTAAAACTAATTTTGGTTCACGTAATCATAAGATTTTCAGACCGTATTTAAGGTCCTTTCAAAAAAAATTTCTTTAAATTTCAGTTATTATTTAATTTATCAATGTAGCTAATCACATTATTTATAAAAATGGAAATGAATCATTAGTTTATTGTTTTTAAATTATATTTAACCCAAAAACTATTCAAGAAAATTTCCATAATTTTCCTTCAGTCTCACTTCAAAATAATTTTCTAAAAGCACTCTTTAAGTATACCATTAATAAACGAATCTTAAAGCGTAATTATTAAAATTCATTATAATTTGTGATTAAACAATTGCATTAACCAATCAGTAAAAATATTTCTATCCCCATTGTATTTTCCTTGAATATATTAAAATGAATTTAATACCCTACTTCACACAACTCTGCGAACCTACATCATTAGAAGATTCCGAAACCGGAACTCAGTAGTGAAATCCGACGCTACTCACAAACCAACGATGACGTAATAGCGTCTGCTCATCAATGGAGTCCATTTAAACTCTCTGGGCCACAGGGTTGCCAGGCAAAATAAGTTCGCGTCTATCGCTATCGATTATTTTCATTATAAGCGCGACTTTGCGTCAAAGTACGATCGATAAATTACTCTTTTTTTTTTTTCCCCTCTCTTTAATTTTCACTTTTTCTATCTGTTTATTACTTTAAATTCTTTCTCGATTAATATAACTGAATTATTTTTGGTAACTTGTAAATCTTAGTGACCAAAATATTCCATTTTCAACATTATGGGAAACAATATGAAATTTATATCGTATTTATACGTAGGTAGTATTTAACATACTGCTGATTTTGCTTCCAATACCTATTTTTTTTTTTAATTATTTGTTTAATTCTAAATTCTCGACATATGCGTATTTTTCTATTCCTTATTTTACATAAATATCAATTTTAACACTATTCAATTAAAAAAAAACCATTCATATATGAATTTGCTTAATAGTTTTAAGAAATGTTTAAGATTACTAAATTTCAAACTGTTGTATTTTCTGGAGTGAAATCACATCAAATAGATTATTAAGTAATTGTTTTCGCCCAAAACTGAATTTAGTAAACCATTTACTGTTTTATTACATAAGAACATAAAATTTATATAATACTTATCACGTTATATGTACGCGTGAGTTTTATTAATGCAACTGAGTATTTCTTAGTTTAGTTTCAGATTAATGTATCAATTTTATTACATCCTGCATTGATGAAACCAAAGATTCCTTCAATATTTTTACTTAATTGTAATGTTTTTTTTCCCCAACATTCGCGATATTAGCCAAATATAGAAGTCCGTAAAGACAGCTGTTAGGCTGAAAGTGTATGTAGGACTGCGTCCATTTATAGTATGAGGGTGTATGATATGTAGCCACACACGAGTCATATTTAAAATCAATACACAAGAACAAAGATATTTAACAATTTTCTTATGAACGGGGCAAAAAACTAACAAAATGATCGAGGACACATTATTTGATCTTTGAAAAAAAATGAAACAAATTTCTAGCCTGATTTTCGATTTGCAGTTTTATAATAAATCAGCACAATGATTTTATTTTTAAATTACGTATATTTGAGTAAAATAAAGATTAGACATGTAATCCATAAAACATCAAAATTAAAAGTGCGTTCATAGAATAACACGTTTGAACTTGCAGAAATTCACTCAAAATGTAATTTCTTAACCCTGCAATTTATGTTGTTTATAAAGCAGTTACCAAATGTGAATATGTAGATATTGTTTAGATATTTCGATTTGAAATATTCCATCTTTTGGAAACAAATATGCATAACTTTATCATTGAATTATGTGAATGTATCTTTAGCACATATTTCAAAACAAGCAAAATATTTTCCTTTATCATTTTGAAACTTACTGTTTATAAGCAAAAAATTAAAGCTTCAAAAATAAGTTTATTTTTCCTATAAATATATGTAAGCTTAATACGCTCTAATAACCAAAGAAAATCATAATTTATTATATCATACTTACGCCATAGATATAGGAACTCTTTTTACAACAGCGATAATTACTAGAAGACAAAGTTCAAATTGACCAACTAGAAGTACGACGACATATTCATCGTTAGGAGCCGATAATGTGGCGAAGAGTGAGGAGCAAAACATGTTTTTTTTTTTTATAATGAAGGCTCATTTAAAACGCATTACTGGTGTAATGGCATCCGCATAATGCTTTTTTGGCTCCCGCCTTATATAAAGAAATTATTAATGGTTTAACATATTGTTCGATACATTTTCGAAAGAAGAAAAATTAATATTCCTGTACAAATAATTATTCATTGTCGATATTTTCTTGTATTTTGCTTAACTTTACAGTATTCACTTTACATAGCACAAACAAATGTTTCTTTTACCTTACTACTGTATTCCGTCATAAAAATTAGATAAGTAATTCACCTATCAAAAGTTTCTTTATGGCATTTAAACATTTACATTATAGATGAACTCGTTTACTTTAACCACGATCATATTCTTAACAATTCTTGTAAATTTAGCTTTTCAAATTTGTAAATAATAATCATCCAAAAACATCAAATATCAGAAAATGTTTATCATTTGTCATACACTTCGATGAAAGATTTTCTTTTCAGGAAAATGTGATTAGATATTTTTCTAATAAAAACCTTTATTTATTTACTTTATTCTTAAGAAATTTGATTCAATAAATCTTTATCATTGATCGCGTTCATGTTTTAAAAAAAAGATCAGCTACAAAATTATTCAGTTTAAATTGATTGAATAACTTAAACAAAAATAATCCTAAAAGTGCTAATTTATATTTCTGACTGTCAGATTTTTTTTATGTTTTATTCATTTTCAAAATTAGAACAATATAGCATTAATTGCTGCTCAATCAATAATTAAAATTATTTACCGTTATTTATCACGAAACAATTAAGATGTTGATTAAAACAACAATTTTATAAATTTCCTCTCGCTTATAATATTTATATAATGATGTAACAATTTCATATTCCATACTTCCTATGCTGAAAGGGCGTTTTCCCCTTTCAAAAAAATACAATTAACTAATCTTTTTATGGTAAAATATTTCGTAGTTTTATAAAATTGTTAACACTGAAAGTCCATTCACTTTAAACATTACAAGACACCATTTCTTGAAAGACGCCTTTGTCTCTTATATAAATTAAAGGAAAAAAAATCACAAAAAAATTGTATAAATAAATCATGTGTTCAGCGTAGCCTGACCTCTGTATGTCAACTGGTTTTCCGAGCAGCTGTCTTTTTTGGCATCCTAATTACGTCATCGACCAGCATCCGGTTGACGTCACATTATTTTTGATATTTTATTTTCGATCGCACCCCCATCTAGTGTCACAGAATCATAACTTAAGTTGGGGATGAAATAGAAAATTTCTTCTGTTTAAGACAGTACAGAAGAAAAATTTTAAATAGAAATAAAATTGAACAATACGTATAGAAGAAAGATAAAAAATTAACGGTACTGCGTTCATACTTATCCATATTGTTTGATTTCAATTGTATTTTTGAATTAAAAACATTAAATCAAATAAAATTTTCAGTCTCTTAAATTCTTAAATAAGTATAATTATTTTTAAAATAAATAATAGTTATTTAATTTTTGCCATTATTTTATGAAATTCAAACTGGTGAACCTCATTAATGATTTTTAAAATGTAAACCTTTTTGTTATAAATTTGCTTGCTGTAAACTATGATGTAATTTGCATGGATATATAAATCAACGTTAATAGCAAAGTAATGTATAATTATGAGCCACATGGCTTTTCCCCCTATTTATATGTTAAAACTAAAAAAAGTAGCTTCAATAGTTTAATTTTAGGCAATATAATCAAATGTTATTTCCGAAACACTACCATTTTATTTAAGAATTTGTTAGTATTAAATGTTTATATTGTTTCTAAACATTAATCTAGCATATTATTCAGAGAACTATTTATTTTAAATCCTTAAATTTTAACATATCATTGACAATTTTTTTAAATTTGATATATTGCAACACACACGTAAAAATATAACTTATGGATGCAGTATAACTATCTTTCATAATAAAATAATAACAGTAAATTAGTTTTATGTTTAAAATAATACTATTTACACGAAAAAATTTGATTTTTGTCTTCATCGAAAACTTAAGGACAAGAACTTAACAAAGAGGAAGATAAAGTTAGAAATTAAGGAAACATCATTTAATTCTTGAAATTAACTATATTATCATAAACTATATCATCCATTTGATCTTTTCTAGATTTCGTTTATTTTAATCTTGTAACAGCAATTTATATTTTGCAATACATAAATTTTATCTAAGAAAATCTAATTTTTATCTAATGAAAATTTTTTGCATTTCTAAACTTACATTCAGAATATCTGACATTTACAAAATATCTTTATAAAATTTTAGAAGTAATAACATTTTTTTTCATTTACAGATGTTCCAGAAGCCCCGGCCTTTACCGTAGTCGCAGCATCTGAATCTAAAATTAGTCTTAGATGGGGAGATCCACCCTCAAGAAATATTCCAGTTACAGGTAACAAAAAAAAAATACTGATCTACAACTTAAAGAATCATCTTTAAAAAAATATTAAAATAGTAATTGAATGTATCACTTGAAACGAAACATTTGTCTTAAGATACTCACAGCTTAAACGTTACAGTTTAAAAATTAAAAAATGCTGATTAATTTCAATCTTTAACATTGTTAAATTTTAACCTTTTTTTTTATAAAAAGGTCTACATTACCACTAATATATTTAATTTTTTAAAAAAATTAAGCTTCATATTCCTTTCAATTCAAAACACATAATTATATAAGAATGGCTTGTAGAAGGAACAAATTCCGAATTTCGTGAAGAAATATAGTAGAACCTGGTTTTGTGCGTTCCTTTTTTATGCGATATTATTTTTGTGCGATTTTATTTTTGTACGTTTTTTTTTTAATGCGGCAAACTTCAAGACACTCTGTTCAATGATTATAAGCAGGTCTCTCGACAATACACGTTTCATTGCTTTTTCTCAACGCACTAGCAGCATGCACTTGATTGAAGACGAAACTTTCAATGACATTGACATCAGTGGCGTAACGTACACCCCTGCAACCCCATCATCGAAGAGGGAAAGGATTCTAGGGGGCCTCAAAGCCTAACTGACGTTTAGTATGTATTAGGGATAGGGGCCCAAAACCGGACTTTGCAGGGGGAGGGCCCTAATATTCTCCGTTCCGCCACAGAGTGATGTTATCAATAATTTGATAGATTATGAAGACGGATGTGAAGAACCAGATTCTTTGACAGGGAATACAATACATGCTGGGATCCAGCTTTCCAACAAATCGGAAAAGCATTTTCTTAATATACATACTATTCTGAAAGGAGTTTGA
The DNA here is from genome assembly GCA_019973955.1 of Trichonephila inaurata madagascariensis. Classification (NCBI taxonomy): domain Eukaryota; kingdom Metazoa; phylum Arthropoda; class Arachnida; order Araneae; family Nephilidae; genus Trichonephila; species Trichonephila inaurata. Next base: position 169,885 of record BMAV01012685.1, read on the forward strand.
AATTCCAAAAAGAGCTTCGATCATGCATATCTGGTTATCGTGACGTTCACAAGCAACTGACCAACTGACTGCCGTCACAAAAACTAACCACTTGCTTTATGGTGACAAAAAATAAACAATTGAAACTGTATATTCAAGAGATGAAAGCGATTTTGAACTGATTCATCACAGGAAGATGCGCGCTTTGGATTACGATGAATAGCTGTGAATTATGTATGAGCATTTTGAAAATTTCTCCGTGTATACAATGAGAAATTAAATGTTTTTAAAATGTTTCCATGTGGAATTTAACTTTATTTTGTTTGTAGAAGTACTTTCTCGTAAATTTCATAAATAATCGACATATTTTTTAAGTGCGACTTTTTTTATGCGGTCCCTATCCACCACATAAAAAAGTTTTTTTATAGTATGTAGACAAAAAATTGTTTGTTGTATGTAAGTATTTATGAAATTTTTGAATATATTTTTTGTGCGATTTCTTTTATGCGGTCCTTATCTACGGCACAAAAACAGGTTTTACTGTATAACGTATAGCTTTAAAATTGCACTAAAACATATCTTTCAGTAGCATTTTTTTTTTTTTTTTTTTTTTTCCATTTCTAAACTATTTTTTTTTATCTGAACAATGTCATTACCACACAAGAGCGAAAAAAGATTCTTAATACAAAACAAGCATTCAACTAACCCAAAAGTATTTTAGAGATTATAGATTTTGAACATATTAGAGAGTTGGAATCGAGTCGTTTCATAATTTTAAGGGAATATTTAACTATTTGAATGATAAATCAAATCATTGGTTTATTATTTTTGTATGATTCATTATTCACGAATTGCTAAACATTGAGTAGTTTCCTTAGTTCTAAAAGCAAATACGCTTCGTAAGCTCACTCTGTAAATAAAAGCCAAAAATTATCGTCATGAGAATTTTAAAGATTTTAAACTCTTTGAAATACTTTATAAAACTTTTTATTGTTATTTTTTTTAAATTATGCGTTACCGTCTTTTCTTTTAGGATAGTTTATTAGGGTAAAATACGCAGGCAATGTGACTTATTCGAGTTTGAATGATTGACCCATTTTCAACAACTGTTACATTAAATATTGTTTCGATAAGACTTTTCTTTACTCAGCAAATTCTTTGCATTTAGGTGCTTTTAATAGGATCGAAAAAAGGATAATTTATGCTGTCCTGTATTATAGAATCAGGCTATCAGTCTGGATTTTTTTTTTTTTTTTTTTTGAAAATGTGACTGTCTGTTCAATAGAAAACGTGTTTGATATAAAGATTAAACGTTATCATACTCGTGGATAAATGCTTTACCCTCATATACTCTGTACAAACTGTGAGGATGTAATCTTTCTTTGGAATAAGAGAGATTAACTGTAAAGCAAAAAAAAATTACAATGACGAAGCATATTGAATCTGATTGTCACGCTGTTTCTAGGTTGTCATCATATGGCAATGCTTATGCCCTTACATAAAAAGAAATTCTTACATTTTATCAATGGACAAAATTTAGTTTGAAATAAATAATTCCCTTTTGAAAAGGTTGCATTGACGTTTTACTTTATCCACCTTTATCAATATTGTTACCATCAGGTATACTTTTCTGTTAAATTTTTTCTAATGAACCAGAGAAGCCAATCATTGTTCTAATTAATAAATTGATAATCTTAGAATGGCTAATAAGAGTTTGTATAGCTAGATGCAGTAGTGTAATTTACGCCCCCGCAACCCCCGTATAATAGGAGGGTCCAGTACTTTTAGGTGCCCAAAGCCTGACTAACGCTAAGTACGTATTTAACCAATTTATAAAATATTAAAAACTAAACCTAACTTTGCAGGGGGAGGGCTTAGTATTCCCTGTTACGCCACTGGCTAGATATTTACTTATATTGTTATTTTATTTGGCAAAATAGTTAAATTCCTTCAAACCTATTTTCCGTAACATCCTGGTATATTGTTATTTTATTAATGAATTTCAGAGTTTTGTAGAAAAAAAAATATACTTTTAATATTATTATTTATAATTGTTATATAACACTGTCTGTTTTTAAAAACTAGAATGTAATTTTTTCACTCAGTGGAGTTTTTAAATAGTCGTTTCATTTATATAAAAATTTATTCTTCATATAAAAGAAATATATTATTTTTTAACTTAAGTAATTCAAAGATATTATAGCATTAAATCTGAACTCCCGAGTTAAGTAGACCGCGGGAACCTAGCGATCACGGTCTCGAACTCGTGACCAGCGTTATCGAGTCATGAGTTTGAGACCAGTGCCACTGAAAACCCACCATGAAGAGGGCCTGATGCACGTTATATCTGTCGAGGCTCAAAGTCCTCCCGTTGGAGTGGTGTGGAAGTTCGGAGAAAGAGAGAAGGTGCCAGATCAGGTGCCGTCTTTGTCGCTGGATCATGGTTAAAAAAGATAAAATCCGTCGCCAATAGCCTATGTGTTACTTCAAAGTGCGATGTAAATTAAAACCAATTTCTGGGTAAAGTCAAAGTTATTATTTCACAATATACTAATGTATCCCATGAATTCAATCATATTTTCCATTATTCCTAATTAATTTATATAATATTACTTAGATCTCTCTCTCTCTCTCTCTCTCTTAAGTTATTATTCATAATATATTATTTTATATAAAGGGGTTAATAAATTAAAATAATACACCTCAATCTTTCAGTTTTTCAGCCAGATGATCGTTTTTAATCCAACTCTTGTATTGTCACAAAAGAAAAGATTTAACTCATTGCATATAAGTGTGTGTGAATATATTTTATAATTAATTCGAGGAAACTGTAATGTGGATGCTCATGATATAGATATCAAGTTAAATATTCACCATAAAAACATTGAAATACAATCGGCATAAAACATAAAATATTTCCTTGTTTTATCTACTTTAAACTCCAATGTTTCTTCTTTTTTTTTTTTTTTTTTTCATTTTCATCTAATAAATTCTTCAGTAGACTATATTTCAAGATTAGTTGTATGTAAATAATTATGCTGTAGGGTTACTACTAATCAAAAAGATCTGTATTTAATAGCAAAAATATGTGCATTAACTTTTAATTCATCTGCTAAAGTTTTGTATTTTAAATTTTTACTGTTCTTGCCTTAGGATACACACTCCATTATAAGAAGGATGGCGGCGAATGGTATCACATCCCCATCATTGCATCGAGTAGTAAAAACCGATTCACAATCACGGGATTGGAAAGCTCTACCCCTTATAAAATCTACATTACTGCTTCCAACCAATATGGAAACGGAGAACCCAGTGACATCCTTACTGTTACTACCTCTATGAAGGGTAATAATTTATACTTTGTATTTAAATTAAAATAGGAAACCTGAGGTCACTTCGACCATCGGGCATGACCTTCCGAGTGAATTTAAATTTTAAAATTGAATTCCTTTCATTTACATTTTCTTTTTTCCCCCTAATTGTTAACTAAATAATATGATATGATTGTCAATATTTATTTTAAAGCTGCCCATAGATTAGGTTTGTTTAAATGTCCATGCTGTCTGTAGTATAAGAATCACTAAGAATAATTGAAATTTATTTTGCTTAAGAATCTGAAGGCCATTAGAGTTAAAGCAGTCTGAAGTTTTTATGGTTAATAGTATTATTCAATTCCTACGATTAGTTCACTCTCTCCCTATATATATATATATATATCTTGTTCAAATTTTCAATCGTTAATAAAATACTTTCCATCCATTCAAGTTCAAATAATTTTTTTTTAAATTTATTGTAGATGACACTTGATGTTAGTACGGTTTTTTTTTCAAACATTAATTCATTAATTAAATTTTATTTTTTAATTTTAAATTAATTCTGCGTTATTTCTGTTGTAGTTACAATTAGCTGCAACAGATGGCGCCAGTATGTTTTTAACGAAGTAGGAATTGACATTTAAAAAGTTTTTATATTACTTGTTTTATTTAAAAAATAATGTTGCTAATTCTTAAATGTATCTCGTTGAAGTTTTGTGCGTGCAGTTTCATTGGATTAAAAATAAACTGTTATACTTTCCCTTTTAATAAGAGTTTCTATTACTGATTTAGAATATTTCATTGATCAGCTCATCATTTTGAATAATATTTTTGTTTATTGGTAAATTCGTTGATCTGTTTGTTTTCATATATACATATACAGATTTATATATGCATAAATATGGTTATCCCATCTTCTTTCTCAATATGTTTTAGCGTATAGTATTAAAATTCTTCTATAAATACATCTAGCAATGTTTTGTAATTATTTCATTTCAAGATTTTTTTAATTCAATATTTGTATCAGACTATAAAACCCTTTTTTTAAAAATAGTTATTGGAAAGCTATTCAAAAACAATTATAGATTTTTGTAACAGTATTTGATCTTCTCAAATTTATTTTACGTATTACCTGACTGTCGAACATATCGAGAAGTATTTGTTGCTCTCTCTCTCTGATGTTGTTAAAAAATTATTATTTGAGTTTTAGAGAAATATGTTTTAATGTTAAAGATCTGATAGACCTTCATGAAAACCAAAAAAAAATACTTTATGAAGATTATTAGGAAGTTAATATTTGTTAACTTATTAAAAGAATGTCATTTATGAAAACAAAAAGACATTTTTTTTTTGAAAAATTATTTTTTTATTTTTTATTTTTTTTTTTTTATTGCCGAAAGTGAAATTTTGGATATAATATAGTTATTATCAATTTTTAATTTAATCTCCTTTTATTTGTAAATAACTTTTTAATCTTATTACGAATAATTAAACATGATAAATCCCAACATTATGTCTAACTAAAAATTGACACTATAAGTCTTTAACAAATAAATTTTACGAACAAATGTTTCATCTTTAGGTACAAAAAATTTTTCTTAGTTCTTATAAAAAGATTTTGCTTGTTTTTTACTAAAATTGCTTCAAATTGGCATTCTTTTCAGGTTTTGTCATTGGCAACTCGGAAACTTACGTGGATCTCTCTGTCATTGTTCCCGTTGCCGCCTGCATTCTTGCCTTCATTGTTGTCACAATCGTCGTCGTTATATACTACAGGAAATCTAAGGCGAGAAACAACCTTGAGAGAGGTAATAATTATTTGATGGGATCATAAATTTTCACGTTTCATTGGATGAAAGCTTTTACCGCTATATTTTGTGGCGCCTTTGAGATATTTTGAAAACACAAACAATTCCTATTCATTCCGACTGCGTTACTTTATAGTGAAAATTTGAGAAAAACAGTATTTCTCGATTAATAACATAAAATTCAAGAATTTTAAGAAAATCCTTCATTAAATACTGATGTATTTCATTATGGTGACCATTAAATAATGATGTTTAAATGCTGATGTATTTCATTATGTTGATAATTAAATACTGATGTATTTCGAATAACTATATATACTTCAGGAGAAATATGGTAAAGTTCTTCTTAACTTAATGAGATAAATAGCAATTGTCTTCTTGGGAATGTAAATTTGGTTCATCATATGAAATCTAGACTTTCAATCTAACACAATATTAAAACAGTTACATCCCCCAAGTAATTATATACATTTTTAAATTAAAAGGTGTGGAGTTATTTTTTTAAAAAAGTATTTGAATAGCTTGTGATTAATAAATATTATTTTATTAAATATTTTCTTAATAGTGCTGGAAGGAACATCATAAGAGGAATTCCATACGAAAAAGATGTTCTTCAAACTACCATCTTACAACATCTAATAAGCATTTTTGAAAGATTTTATTTTTTTATAAATTTTTAATACAAAATTCCGCAGCTATTTAAGTAAAGTTTTTTAAAACGTAAATTGTAAGGTATTAAACCATTGTTCCTTCCTTGTGCTTGGAAATTTGTATATATATATACTTGGAAGATCTTTAATACGAACTTCAAAGTATGGATTTATATTTATTATTATATTAATTGAAGGCCCAGTGGTCAAGTGGTAGCGTATCGCACTTCCATACCACAGGTCTGGGGTTTATTCTCGGGCTAGGAAAGGTCGACTCGGCCTTTCATCCCTACTGCAGTGGGTCGATAAATGAGTACTAAGCTTGCTTGGGGACTGAAACACACTGGGGATCTTCGCTTCAGACTGACCACCTGATCGGGACATTTGCTCATGCACCTCAGCGCCCAATGGTCACGTATACTGGGACGGCTACAGTAGGCCCTGGCCCTCATGGGCTGTTGCGCTACTGAGCTTGAGTTATAATATTAATTATTATTTCATATTTTTCTTGTGAGATAACTGCATAGGACCCAAGCATATAGAATTATGTGTATTAGAAAAATATCTTGTACTTTTTCGCATTATCTCCCCCTCAAAAAATTTTTAAACAAATTAATTTAATTTAAAAATTAATTAATATGGGACCCTAATTTAAGATTTCAATTCCGTCTATCATTAAATTTGAAATTAATATTATTTTGCAATAATCAGATATTTATATTGTTAATAACTTTAATTCATCCACGTACATTTTGGTATCAACTATAATTTTCTGTGAAACAACTAGTTCTTTAGTAATCGTGATAAATATTTCATATAATAGATTTTTTTATATCAGTGGGACTATTACTTCAATATATTTTTTTAAGTAACTCTTTTCTCGCAATGAGACTAAAACAATCTCTATAAAACGATGAAGCAACATCACATATATAACAATTCTTTTGAGAAACAATACCCTGGTTAGAAGAATTATTTTACTTAGAGAATTTCGGCTTTCAAATTACTTTTATAAAATATTAAATATACCTTTTAAGGCTATTTATTTGTTTATTTATAGACAAATACAAATAGACTTAAAAGTATTAGTAGAACATTAAAAATTCAATGATCTAAGTATTCAACATATTTTTAAGCAAAAAGAAAAAAAAAATTATTGTATTTATTCTTCCTGCCGACTTTTTGTGAGAGATCGATAATTTTATCGATTATAACAAAATTCATAGCATTTCTTTAATTGTCATTTAAATGTTCGAATTTTTGTTGTTTTTGCTCTTTTATCTGAATTCCAATTGTTTTGTATCCTGAATTCAAAATTAAATATTACAGTCCACAGTTATAATTAGGATGCTTCCGTTCTATTGCAATGTTTTCCATTTTCAAAAAATCAAATCTCATCTCCTTTTAAAATATTCGTAACATGTTTTATCCTTGAATATATAAGGAAGAACAAACATTTTGATTTTTTATCTTAATATATATACCGAATCCCACCAACATTTTTTTTTATCTATTTACCCCTAAAATAAATGACTATACACATTTGCCAAGTAGCGTATTAACGTTTCCAAAGCCGTATTAGCAATAGATAGCAGCATCATAGCAATTTTTGGAATCAGAGAAATGATCCATTGCCTCTTTTAACCTACCCTTATTCCGCAGTTATTTGAAAGTATTATTTTATGCTTTTCAGCCTTGCAAGGAGGTAAGCCCTTCCCGTATACGGGTTCAACTCAGCGATATATCGACATCGACAAAACTCGTCTTCCAGCTGAACCTGGCACCCTCACTTCCTCCTATGCCACTATTCCTGCTGATCAAGTCACAGAAGAAGGCACACAAGAGATGAAGGCCTTTATGCATGGAGTAAGTTGGGTTTATTTGTCTTAATGTGAATATTGAATGCATAAGCCAAGAGAGAGTCGCCCATCCGATATAGTGGTCAGAGACGCTAACTGCTGTGTCGCAGGGGTTCAATTCGAATCCCAGAAAAGGCATGGATGTTTGTAAATGTATAGTATCTTCACGACATGGGGGTATCTAAATAGCCGTCGAGCCGCAAGTCCTCTCGTGAGGTTGGTGGAAGAGGAAGAGAGGTGGGAGCCTCCTGACCACCCCCATGGTTGTGTTCGCCTTCAAAATTGGGGTGGAAAAACCTTCTGTCACCTGTATGGTGCTCAAAGCTAAAGGTAACGACAGGCTTCATTTAGCCCTTTACCGTGATGAATTTCGTGGGCCTCGATCAGGCCTTTGCCGAACAGGTGGCATTAGTAACAACAACTTAACCCAAGAGATAGATTGATTGTATTAATCTTTCCGTACATTTATAAAATCAAAATATCGCAATTATTTTTACTTTATGAAAAATATATATAAAGGAACTTTATTTTATTTTATAAATGCCACACACTATACAAATAGCACCTATGCCATTAGTGCACGTGCTCTCCAATATTTTTCGACAATACAACTAAAACTTTTTAGTGCGGGGTATAAATCCAAATATTCAGCGGTCATAGGTGAACCAGAGAGTACAGTCAGGTGAGTCGGTAATACTAATTCGGTAAAGATGGAACCTCATACAGTCATGCCCTGTTAAAGGTCTAAGACAAGCTACGGCGGCTTTTCTAGGAGCCTCAGGAACCCAGGAGATTGCCCAGCTCTCTTGTACCTCGACATCTCCACACTTTCCATTTCAAAATTATACCTAAAGGTTATACAAGTAAAAAGCTTAAAGAATTAAAAGTTGTTCTTTTGTGTCTTTAGATCACGAGGGCTCCTTTCTTAGCAAGAAAGTCTCAGCAAGCTTATTCCCAGCAATGTTGTTATGTGCCGGTACCAGCTGGAAAGAAATTTTGTAAGGAAAATCTTTTAAAAACGATATGCATTTCAAAATTCTTTGTGAATTACTGAAGTAATTTTGAAATAAAATTTGTGATACCGATTTTGAGTCGGAAAAGATTACAGTCCTGCTGAACTCAGAGCACCTTAGTGATAGTTGTTCGACTGCTCTCGAACCTCCATCTCGCCATCGAAGATAGTAGTAAAAAAACCTATTGGTAAGTAAAAGTTAAGCAATTCACAAAAGGTACCGGCTCCAGAACCATGATATCCATCTAATAGGGAGCCATCAGTGAAAACAAGCAGCCATGCACTTTTGGGGAATCGATTGTCAATAGTTTCCAAAGCTATAGCTTTTAAATCTTCACACACAAGAGATGTTTCTCTCTTTAATATCTTCATATGAAATTCAAGATTTATATCAAGATGAGAATAATCCAAAGGCCACAAAGGTAGAGACAATATAGAAGTCTCCTGACAAAGCTCCAAAGAACAACGACCTTCATGGTTAATTGTATGAATCCATCTTGAGTCTTTAAATTTCTAGTTGTTGAAAAATGTATGCAAAGAGATAATAATAACACGAAATACATTCCATCAAATTTCTAACCTATTCACTTTCCTGGAGATTTGCTCTTAAAAATTTAGTTAATTGCTCGCACACACACACACTTTACTTAGAGTAAAATATAATATTTCTACATTTTTCAAAAATTACAATTAATATGGAAGTTATTTGCTCAAAGCAGTTAATTTTCTCAAGATTTATAATGGAATGCTATTCGAAAAAAATAAAAGAACCATCATGCTAATTAGAAATAAAAATGTACTGTTTTTATTTGATTTATACCAATTATTTGCTTCATTATTATTATTATTATTATTATTATTATTATTATTATTATATATATATATATATATATATATATATATATATATATTGCTGTTTTGTTTTCTTTGTAGCCTTTCAATCCTCCTCAAAACAGATATTAGACATAAACATTTGCAGTCTTGAGATCTTTGTGACTGTTAATTCGACATTCCTACAGGTATAGAATGTTAAAAGTCTGCAGTAGGACGTCACGATAGAAAGGAAGATCTCAAGTTTAGGTTAATTTCATGTTGAAACCAGTTTATTCACTAATGGAATCAATCCAATAAAACATTTTCGTTTCGTAAATTTTTTTGCATGATTTAAGACTTTTTTTCCTTGTATGTATTGATCTTTTATTTTCAAATGAAACGTTGATCAACAGTTTAATGAAAAATACTTTAAATAAATATTTGCTATTTTAAAAAAAACTGAAAAACACACTTTTATTGTGGATCGTTTTTTGTTTGTTGTATTTGTATTAATCATGAAAGTTTTCACTTTAGGGTTGTAACTTAATCTTTTTTTTAGTCACCAAATCTGGAATTAGTCGCCAAATCTGTAAATGGGAAATTGTTAATCCTGATGATCCTGATCAGGACAAGGAACAAAATTATTAAATTATTGTACTGTCATCATTCCTTGATAAGTGTGCAAAATTTCGAATTAATCTGACCTTTTAAAGTGGGTAAAAATCGAGTTCAAAGATTCCGTTACATACAAGTGAAGCTAATAAAAGCGTGTTAAAAAGAACAAGAACAGAAAAGGGGACTCTGTTCAGTAAAAATTAAAAATTAATTAAGCTAATATTATTCAGGTATTCATCACAATTTGAACTAAAATGTTACGCACTCAGTAATACTGTTAAAATGATTTACTATGAGAAATGTGTAATTAGGTTTGTTACGCTAATCTCAAAAATTGTGCTAGTATTTCCTAAGATTTCGTTTCTGAGAAATCTCTAATACAACCCAGCGTGGTTATAGGTGCCGTAGTTATTACAAATCACAAGTACACGAATACACTAACCTAAATTTATTAATCCAGCTGATTAATAAACTAACTTAATTTTTTTTTGG
>BMAV01012685.1:180526-198368 GCA_019973955.1 Trichonephila inaurata madagascariensis
ACTTATCTCTCAAAAACAAACAGGTATTGACTAACTGGATTGTAAATAATCATCCAACAATTCTAAATCTTTAATGTAGGAGACCATTAGAATCTTTCTGCTGACGGAAGTCTGGATTCTACCTTGGGTTGTAGTAAGCTCTCGAATTGCTGATTATTTTTCTTAGCTTTTCCGCAATCACACACAAAACTCTACTCCCATTCAAACTTCCATGTATATCAGGTTTCTTCTATAAGAAGGTGATAGTTTAAGACTTACAATAACATCAAGGAAAACCCCTGGGTAGTTTCAAGAGGAAAACTTCGTGAGATACTCTGATTCTGGTTGAGTTTTTGAGAGTGGTTTTTATCCTAACTTTTGTATTAATAATCTTTTAAATTAATCTTCACGTCTTTTCAAGAAGAATCATTACATAAAAAAATAATAATAATTGTGTGTATGTGTTAATTTTTTGAATAAAATATATGTATTTTTTTGTGTATTTATTATGCGTGGTTTCATATATTCTTTGAAGCTAAATGAATCAGTACATTAGGGTGGTTTTATAAATTGATAACCTCTGCATGCTGACTAGTTTATATCAATACTTCAAAAGATCAATTGATAGAAATTTAATTGTTTAGCAATATTATTTGAATGTATATATATTTAACTCTTTTTATCGAAATATAAACATATTTTCTCAAAACTATTTTATATCTAAGCACTTACCTCTTGACATCTTTTTATTGTAATAAATTTAAATTTTGTTATTCATTAGTTACCTTTTCTGTATTTTCAGAATATGAAGGATAGACCTCTGCCATCGAAACCTTCTTCCATGAAAAAGAAGAACAAAGGTCATGTTTATGACACTGCACAATGAATGCCTGCAAAGCCAACAAAAAATGTTTCACTTCACACGGCTATTTAACAAAATAACCTATTCATTAATAACTGTATTCTAAACAGTATATCATATTTATCTAACATAATACTCTGTTGGAATTCTCAATTCGTTTTATGAAAAAGAAAGATTAAGATACAATAATATCTGAAAATCAATCTCTCTCGAAGATTTAAAGAATTTGATTGATTCAGCTGCGTATATATTATTATCCACACACACAAGTAATTTTATTACAAAAATAATTTTAAAATTAACATTTTTTTTTTAGAAAAAAACAATTAAAAAACTGGACTTAATCTATTTAATATAATAGGGTTTAATATTTGTTTGAATCAAAAATATGAATTTTTATCACAGCGTCCTAATTTCCGTATAACTTAGTTCTGCAACTAAAAATATGAAGGAATGATATCCTTGGCAGTTAATTTTGTATGTGTATTCCCTTTAGTAATAATTTTTTAATAAAAACTTTTAAAAGAAATATAAAAAAAGAAGAAAATTGTAATGAATTCAATTTAAATCAGTATACTTCACTGATTTACTCATATTTTGTACTTGAAAGAAATTAAGAGGTTTGATAACATTCTTCTAACAATCTGACTCAAAATTAGAATTAAAAATGGACATTCCATTTCTAACCCAGTCATATTTTTCTGAAACGGTAAACGTTCAGAAAAATAGAATCAAATTATTATTGTTAATCACTTTAAAAAAATAATATTGGTAAATAATGTTTGTTTTTTCAATTCTTTATAATTATTTCACCACAAATTCTTCAGACTAAAAGAAGAGGAACTTTAAGAATGCTTTTTTAAACCATTTCTTTTTTTTTTCTCTTGCACATTATCATATAAGTTGTGACTCCATCATTCTTAGATATATAGCCTTGAATATCTTCCAATAATCTCGTTTTGCATATGACGTGAATGTATGCGGTCTCTGCAGATATTATTCAATGTGTGACCGTTTTTTATATACCCTAGATAAATGCTTGTGATGTTGTTGGCTGAATGTAAATGATATTGAAAGTATTTTCTTTTATATTCGGCATTTTTTTTATTTTTATATGTTTATTATTATTTGTTACATTCAATTAGTTATTAGCTTCATTTTTATTATTGTATATATTTATGTAGACTATCCACGATACTTAATTTTGTTCTGTTTTGCAATAAAAGCCTTTACCTTTTTGTGTAAATACTCTTAATTATTATTGTCCTGAGAAACTTCTGCATTACATTTTCAAAAAAGGGAGAATTTGTAATTCATATGATTGTGTATATATGTACAGACGTCATCAGTGATGTAGAAGAGAGGGTGTGTCCTACACCGGGTACCAGTTTTGAGAGAGAAAAATTATTATTATTAAAATTATTTAAATACAATATTTTGGCAAAAAAATTAACTTGGAATAACTTTTTTTCAAAATGTTCTCCTTTTATAAAAAAATGCTTCTAAAATAATAATATTTTGTGTGCTTATATAAAGTAAAGACTTCTCCAGAAAGTCTGAACTATTTTTTTTTAATTCACATTATTTTCAGAGTTACAACCATTTGAAATAATTATCGGCGTTTTTTTCTTAAAATTTCTCCTCTCTGTTGTCGTAAAACATGGATAAACCCACTTTTAAGTTATATATTTCAAAAATTCTAGTTGAACCTCTGTTCAGAGTTCTTAGCTGTATACAGGCAAAATATTATTATAATAGAAGCATTTTTCACAAAAGGAGAATGTTTTGAAAATGGGTCATTCTATGTTCATTTTTTGTCAAAATATTGTACTTAAATAATTTTTTATTGTAATATTATTCTTAAAACAATCTTATATACATTTTCTAATCTAAGTGACACTAAATATCATAAATATTATCCATTTATACGCTTTTGCAAAATCATGGTTCCGAACGTAGTTGGATACCTTAAGTAGCTGGCGCCATCTAGAACTATTAAATCGTAAGCATGTCAGTCCTTGAAATACAGGATAAAGTACTCAAATTCGCTTAATAAATCTCAGAAGTCCTTCACACCTTAAACGGCGCTCAGACACAACTATCAGTGACTTAAATACAATTATGTAAAAAATTATTCACAAATACTCATTCGCCCTACACAACAGTCGCAGTAATAATTTATCGCTGATCGACCCTTCACGGTCAAATCAATACCACTCGTCAACATTCAGTACAAAACTAACTCAGTGTCGGTGAGCGTCTCCTTATTTATAGGCCTCGCGGATTTTTCGAGAAAAATCTGATTGCTTCATGGATCGTGAGAAAAGTTGATTTCTTCACTAATTTCAGGAAAAATCCATAAGGTTGCAAACTAACGAAAAATGATGCCAACTTGGCTCTATCGCCAATATTTCACCAAGTTTCCATTGAATCGCAAGGAACGACGTTACTTGCAAATATTACAATTTTAACATAAAATCAGTACAACATAGATTAATATAAACGTATTACACATCCAGATATAAATTATTTACACAATCTTAAGTATTTTTTACACAAAATTTGTGACAATATCTATTAAAACAGTAGGAATTTACGGAGTCTGCCCTAACAACTCGTATTGAAAATATAATTCCTTACATTTTCATGAAACTTTTTGATTGAAGGCAAATGTAAGATGATAAAGTAAAATTTTTCACTTTGATTTCAACATTTTTCTTCTTAGTGTTTATGTTATATTTATTATGAAATTAATTCCAAAATATAGCCTCACAGCCTGAAACTGCGTAAAATCAAAACAAATAAAGTTTTGTCTCATAAAATTCGTTCTACTTTATATTTATTTTAATAGTTTTACTCATATGAAATTTTAAAATACTGCTACTAAGATTTTTATATTCTGTATCAATAAACTACTATTATTTTCTGCAACATTCGAAGTGTTGGGGAAAACGTATGAAGAGAGTTTAGAGTTTACAGTGATTTAAAAAGAAACTACAAGACCTTGGGGTTTGGCAAGAGTAAGTGAGCAGAAGGTAAAATAGAAAAACAAAAAGTATTATTATTTAATAAATAGTATTACTTATAATTAGTAGTATATAATTAGTTGTAATATCTGAAGTCGGAGCAATTTTATCGCCAGAATTACTTCATACCGAAAAAACAGATATACTTTTGTGATTTGAAATTTAGCTCTCCTATTTTTATTTCTGCTAATTTTCTTTTTTGACACCACATAGAGGGATATATTCTTGGAATGGACATGATTAGATCTCACAATATTAAACTTTTTATCGTATGAATTATCAAAGTACTATATGCAATCTAACCTAGTATGTGAGGTATATAAATGACAGTAAATCTTCTTAGCTTATGTTTACAATATGTTGCGTACTTGCACTTGATTACAGCATATACTTTAATTTTATATTTATATACCAGTTGCTCCCGTTAAATTTCTTCCACTCTTTCTAAGTCGGTCATGGTCGGTGAAGAAGTAGTTCTATATGCGTTTTTGGATGGATGGATTGATTGATTGATTGAATAATAACGTCGCACTGTTCAGCTACTCGAGGGCTTTTGGCGACGGACCACGTAATTTTGAACCATGGTCAAGGGATGTGGACGACACCTGAGCTGGCACCCCCCTCTCCTAACTACCACACCAACGGGAGGACGTTTCAGCTCTCGACAGATTTAACGTGCATCGCTGCCTTACACGGCGGGTCTTTAGTGGTACGGGGCTCGAACTCGTGACAAGGCAGGCCACGATCCGATACCTATACCACTCAGCTACCGCGGCCATATGCGTTTTTGGAAGTTACTCGTTTAACTTCTGTTCGTTTTACTTTTTTGTTTAAACAACATTATATATTTAAAAAAGCATACACAAATGCACACACATAAAATATAACATTAGGTGTAGAAAATCCCGTTGTTTTTTTAAGTCCAGTTTAAGCGGGATTCGCGGGAATTTCCTAAATTGAATAACAAAAACTAAACATTCTCCTTATCAAGAATCGGATGTAGATTATCGAAACTCAGAGATCTACAATAATAATGTTTACGATAAAAGATACTTTTTCATCATACTTATAATGACAGGAATATTGTCAATTTTTCCGGTTCAACAATACATTACTTTAATTCCTGATCATGCTGGGGCCTCCTCAATCTCAGGATCCCGATGCATAGCATCCGTCGCCACCCCCAGACGGCCGGCCCAGGGGTTATCGGGAGATGAGAGAATTTCAGATTCGGAATCATTTTTCAATATCAGTGTGTTATTTCTGCTCAGATGTGCTCTGATAGATGTAGTAACTCAAACCCGACAGAGATTTCGGTCTCCGTGATCTTACAAGGGGAGGGCACGACTAAGGAAATTCATTTGGGAACGAGACTTTGTGTAATAGTAGTACTTCTATAGGGTGCTCAACCCTTAATGTAATTGCGCCGAATGGCCAATCAATTCCGAGAAAATAGCCTTCAAAATTCATACTTAGCTTATATACAAATTATTTTTCTCCCTGACAAGTATCACCGTGGCGTGATTGGCAGAACATCGGAGTACCACTCTACAGGTGAGGGTAAGAATCGCGATATCGGCCAACTTTCTGTTTTTAATTCTTTTTCTCTAATTTATTTTATTATTTATTTTTAGAATTAAATAAATTTATTTTTTAAGAAAGACTTGTAGCGCAGCATTTCTGAAACTGTGGGGGGCACCCCCCCCCCTTGAGGGGCGTGATAACCTTACAAGAATATCAAAAAGTCGAAAATAAAAGATTAAAAAAATTGCAAATTTACTGAATGGAATCAAAACAAAATACATATTCTGACATAATAAAAGTAAAATACATTGATATAATCTATACTTATAAATGCATCTGTACTGCGCAATGTATTTGATTAATTAATTTATCAGTACTTTGTTAAGAACAAGATTAATAATGACTACCGATTCCCATGGGCTTGTCATATACAAAATTATACACAAAATTTATAATACCTATCTTGATAATTTGAACGATTAATAATTAAAGTCATATTGTAGCTTTTGTATCAAAGTACGTTATTCTTGAAATCAATTCATTGTTATTGTATGGAGGGGGCGCGATGAAAATTATGATTGAAAATTGGGTCGCACGTATTGAAAGTTTAAGAAACACTGTTGTAGCGTATTATCTACATAAGTCAGTAACAACTTCCAGACAGAGGTGATCACTTTTGTCTAGGAGTATGTAACGTGATTTCGAATCCAGCGGTCAAGGGCTCAATTCTCGACAGACTCATTGATTATTAAATGATATTCAAAAAATTATAGTAACTATTTTACTTTTTTAAAATACAAAACAACTAATAATTATGATAATATTACTTATAAATAAAAATAAATTAAATAATAATAAATAAAGGTGAATAAAAATATAAGTAAAAAGCTAGCTTTGTCTTACATAATTTTTTTAATACATACAAGAACCTGATCCTACTTTTTGCAAACCAGGCCATATCGGCGCACTGATAGATGCCAATGGGTATTCCAGATTCTAAAAAATGATGCATTTAAGGTTAATTTATCAATCAATAAATGATAGTTTAAAAAACTAAAATTGCATGCTTTTATTGTAGATCGAACTAAGAAATTAAAAATAAATTATAGTTTGAAAAAACTAAAAAACACACTTTTATGTTTAGTCGAACTAAAAAGTAAAAAAATAATTCTTAATATAAGAATAGAATGATTAACTAGAAAATTAATGTGATTGGGGTAAAGCGTTTGGTGCTCTATATTAATTTTTATAATTTCTTACCAGTTCTATTCCGAAATGCTGAGTTAGAATAAAAATGTAGTACAAAGCACCCCACTCTTTTACCACAATGATATTAATTTCCTCATTAATCATTCTATTCTTATATTGAGAATTATTTTTTTACTTTTTAGATCGATTAAACACAAAAGCGTATTTTTTAATTTTTTTAAACTATAATTTATTTTAATTCCTACTATTAGTTCTCTCTTTCCATATATATATATATATATATATATATATATATATATATATATATATACACACATATCGTCCAAATTTTCAATCGTTAATAAAATACTTTCTATTTATCCATTCAAGTAGGAATTAAATTTTAAAAAAATTTTATATTATATATACTTGTTATGAATACATAAATCTTCTTACTTTGTGGTGATAATATATATTGTACAGCTGATTTTTAGAAAGCATACTTAACCAATGCTTTTAAAAAAACTTTAAAAAGTTTAGAATTTGTAAACTTCTTTTCAGGTATTGTTTTATATATTTGTCATAGAAACTTTAATATGCTATTATGATACACATTACATGACTTAATTTTGAAGATATTTCAGAAAGAAACAAGAATGAAAAATATGTGTTAATCATGTCGAATTCAAATATCTCTCTAAGAATCGCAAACACATAAGAAACACAATGTTGCATCTTTGGTTAGCAGTCTAACGTCTTTGCCATTGAGACGGCCTAGTGAAACAGATGATCTACACCAAAACTCGGACTCGCTATAAGTTGTTTACATTTACAGAGTTCATATTTACTCCCTGCGCTTATATGAGCAACTTTTACTTTCACTTTGAATCCCACAATGTTGCCGCAGTTCAAGATGGCATCATGTATGAATTGTTTTAAACGATGTTGTGATGGAAATGTTGGAGGGAGTTATGTTCAAATGAAAGAACAACCTGCAGTTTTACTCGATACCTCTCATATGGGTGAATACAACTCTAATTGTTTTTCTTTTCATTTTACTATTTTTTGTGAAATCACTAATGTGTGGTTCTACATCATTACTGAATTAAAAACTTTTTATTCCAACGAAAAAGTATGATTTTCGTAAAAATGAATTCATGATTTATAAGTGTATTTTTATTATGTCTAATGTGGTCAGTTCAAACTGTCACTACTCTTAAAGTACAAAAATCTCATAGTTGGTGACAGCAGGATTACATCTCCATTGTGTAACATTTCTGCTTTTGTTGTTGAAATTAATCAGTCATATAATAGTATCATGAACGGAATACTATAAAACGCATTTATAAATTCTATTGCATGGAAAGGAACAATATTGTATTTAATAAAAAAAAAATTTAGTTGTGTTTATGTTTTTAATTTCAACTTTTTGATGTTTTTTTTATACCTATTAACTAAAGTTTTATGTACTATTGTTAAATTTAGAATGTATCTAAATTCTTCAAAATAATTGGTTTATAATGCTGTGATGTTTTTAAGTGTTTGACGTATCATATAAGATGTATATTACCTAATATATTGTTTATCCTTGAACTGAAATAATTTATTGTGAAATAAGTAACAGGTGATACATGTTTTTAAAAAATTTGTAGAAATTCGTGAGAATTTATAACAACTATATTATCACAAAACTTGTAAACTTAAAATATATATAAACTTCTGTTACTATAGTTGGAACTAAATATAGTTATCATACTTCTTTCGGTACTTACACATTAACATCACCACAGCCAGATTTGTGTTACATAAATCATGTCATTTTCCACCAAAATCTGTATACTGATTGGCGTTTCAAAATAAAAAAACGTAAGAATCTTTTTTTTGTCTTGATATCACAGCACGATTCGTTTGGCGCAAATTTTGCTGTGGTGACACTAATACGCAAGTTTCCATCTTCCTTTTTTTTCCCATAAGATTTTAAAATCACGCACAATAGGCCTTTAATTGGCAAGTAGTTTTCTATCCACAGTGGCTACTTCTCATTGAAAACAAGGGATTCGAAAGAGAAAAAAAGTATTCAAAAATTGCCTTCACATACCATAATATTCATTAGCTAATAATGAAAAAATACTCCCATGCTTGCTCAAAAATTACCTTTCTTATAATTGGGGTAAATTCTTCATAGTTTTAAACTGGTCACTAAGCTAATATATAAAAGCCAAAAAAAATTATCAGCTCTTGATAAATTAAACATATGCAATAGAAATACATTCATTAGAAAAAAAGATGTAAATGATTAAAAAACAATTGGGTAAAATCCTAGGAGAGCTCACACCCTTGGCGACAAAACGAAAAAAAGCGCCAAGCCAAAACGAGATGGCGCCAAGCGAAACCGACAATGGCGGCAAGTGAATACGGAGAGATAAGGTGGATGCGTAATGAAAATATTTAAACAATACAGAAATTAAGCATTTAAAATTTTAAAAAAATATAAAAACAGCATTTACTTTCTTACTGCTGATCTTTTCCGAGTGGAGGGTACAGCATAACGACAGATTTTAAAAAAGTCTTGAAGGTCTCATCGCTAAGTGAATGATTGTGTGAGCGCCGCCATTTTTATTCTGCGAGGTAATGGTCGAACATACCTTCGGCATGGCTGGTGCAATTTCGAAGAAAGCGTTTTATTGTCGACCATGTTACATCATGCCGATCGATACATTTAGGACATTCATAACTCTAAGCAATAAATCCTTCCTTCATGCACTATTCAATCAATTCTTTCTAACCTTTCACATTCAACAAAATAAAAATTCTAAGATATATTTCTTCACACACGCAACCATTCCAGCCCGGTTTCCCCAAACAAAATGAAATTCGAAATGCCCACCGACAAAATACGAAATTTCCAGTAATAGGTTTACCATATCTAGTGTATCAAAATAGGGTTACCAAGATGGTATAATTATCGCCAACCCAAAATAATTCGCGCCAAGGGTGTGGGCTCTCCTAGGACTGAACCAACAATTGTATTTATATACTTTGAAAATGGCACTGAAATATAAATATCAAAAAATCTTAAAGAATTTATAAATTTAGAAAAAAAAAAAGATTCACAATAAACAAGAGTAGCAGTAAAAATTCTAAGCTAAAAAAGAAAATTTTGAAGTCAAAAAGCAATTACTATTAAGGAAATAAAAGCCATTCATGAAATTGAATTGTGAAAAAATTAGGAACAGTTGTGAATTCGATTTCTCGCCTCCCCTTTTCAAACACAACATGGCAATGAACCAAATTAGTTCAATGTTACTTTGAAAAATTTGTTAAAAGGATCCATGATTTCAAAACAAATATGACACGTTTTACGTGAAAAAAATTAATCAGTCATAGATTTTGGTGGAAAATATCTTGATTAGTGTGGCACCAATTTGGCTGTATAATTTAATACTTTTTCACTAATAAGTTTCATATTATTTCTACATTTATCATATTCAATAATGGCTAAAATTGTAAGTAAGAAATCAAAAAATTGTGCTCTTTTTAGAAAACAAAATTAACAAAAAGTGAGAAATTGGATTGCATTTTTTCCCATTGTAAAAAAAAAGACCCCTGAATTCACCAGTAACTTCTCTAATATCTACAATTTCAACTAAATATAGGCACAAACAAATATCCACTAATATATTTTTTAAAATTAAAGGAAAATTGTTTAAAATTTGTAATAAAATCACTTGAAATTGGAAGGGTTACCTCAAGAAAAATTAATGGTCACATATTTAGTCATCATCATAACTAGTAGGTCTAGTTGTGTTAAATAGTCTAATTTTTTAACAAAATAAGTTGCAGAGAGATAATAATAACATAGTAAAAAAACCCAATATCATATCAGTGCTCTACTTGGTAAAATTTACAAGTGGCACAAAATTCTATATGTCAATTTATAACAGTGTGTATTATTTTCATATTAACTCAACACGTAGTTTACCTTTGGCAAATTTCAAACTTTTGTTAGTCTTAGAAAGTATTTATTTGTTTTTAAAATGGCATCAAACATATCTATTTTCATTTGCAGCTATCTTTTTTCTAGATAAAATAAGTTGTCAAAAATTTTGAAACTTTTAGTGATAAATTGTGTTTGGAATATTATAGTAATGTAGTATATTAAGAAAGTAATTCATTTGTTCTTAATTGTAAAGTTATTTTAATGTTTTGCAATCAAACTAAGTTTGTAGGTTAATTTGGGAGGGAAGAAGCATTTATATATATAATACAAATCTAAATTATACAAGTATCTTAAAACTTTCAAAATAATATTTTACTGCATGAGATAATCACTTTCCTTTATAAAACAAACCCTTATCACAATTTTTCTTTTATATATCTTTCAAATGCAAAATAGTGCACTAGTTCAGATTTTTGCACTATTATAAAAAAATGTTTTTAAATTAAATTTCTTAAATTATCAAATAATAATAATAATTTGTAGGGTTTTTTATCTATAATTTTTAAATCTTTTACTATTAAACAAAATAAAAAGTGCAATGCATTTGTTAAAAATAACGTCTTTTATTTAATAGTGATACTCATCTGTGAGTGGAACTTGCTTAGAAAGTGACATGAAGATTCAATCTTGTGGGAAATCTGTGTTATTTTCTTTGGTTGACTACTAATATTGATGGTGCAAAGTAAAAAATATTATATTTACAAATTCTCTGAATTTCTATCAACTTTAAGAAAATTTTACTTTAAATTTAGAATATCTTATGGGAGTTTTTGGAAGCCTGTTATAAATATTATAGGTACAGTCACTCATTTTTGTGAATAGATGAGCTATTATTTGTTATTGCAAAAAAAAAAATGTATAATTATCCTTGTTTGTAAATATTAACTGTATATTCCAAATACTTATATCAAAAAGAGAATATTAAATGTTAGCAAAATTTTCTCTTCAAACGATAAGAATGTGGAAGCTAGTGTTAGTACAATTGTTTGAAATTAATTGTAAAGATTTTTCTACTTTTATTATATAGTTTTATATAACTAATTATTTCTTTGAATAAGTTTCTAATTTTTTAAGTATTTCTAAAGACTCAACTATCATATCTTTTAATATAACCAAAAAAAATTGTGTAATGTATTAAATTTCTTTAAGAAAGTACAGCATTGAATTTTTAATATGTTAAAATAATCTCAAAAAAATTAAGTTCTGAAAAATGTGAAATGAATGTATTTCTTTCTTTATACCGTGTGGATTTGACTTTATATTACAATGGCTGAAGTTTCAAAATTTTCTTCTATGTGGTAAACCAACAAATGTGGTAAAATTTTTAAAGTATTGTTAAATATTTGAGTTTTGATGAAGCAAACATATTGCTGCTCATTGTTCAGCAACAATATTACATTATTTTACAAATAAGAAATTTATTAAATTACAAAGCTTACTAAATATTAAACAAATTAAAATGTTCCTATACTGTTGACAGATTTAACTCTTTGAAACAAATCTAATAAATTTCATTGCAAAACCATCCAATGCTGCATTAAATGTGAGCTTTGGTTGGTTTTGTTTTCTAAAATACTTCAAGTTAAACAAACTGATTTTCTATTTGATAAATAAAAAACATACAGACCATTAACTCCTTATCAACCGTGGAAAAGTTATGTGATTCACTCCCTAGTGCCACAGTTTTTTACTCAGGCACACATATTTTTGTAGTGTATTGGGAAAATAAAAAAGTATAAATAAATAATCTTCTGAAATAAGTAAATCCTTTAGGAACACTGTCAAGGTCATTGTATTGCAGTAAAAAGCCTTCAGAATAGTTTTAGTGATAACAGCGCAGTGGAAAGGTTCTTATTTTAGAAAGGTGTATATATACATCTAAGACAGCTAAAGGATTAGAAGCTGGGTTTATTTATTTCCAGAAGAGTACTTATAACACACTGGTGAAAATGCTAAATATTTTTAAAAGTAAGAAAAAGAATATAAAAAAGAAATATTCATATGTCAAAAGGATATCAAGCAATGATAGCATTCTCAAAATTAGCCATTCTTATTTGCAATCCATTTTTTAAGTCTGTAATATATATAAATATACATGATTTGTTTTTATATATAAATTAATTAGTCATAGAAAATAATTATATGAGGAGAAAGATTATTACTAGTATCCATCATATATAAGTTGATATAAGAAGAAATTAAATGTATTTGTGTAACTCACAATAGGATGTAACTGTAAACTATTAAGAAGTAAAGGATTAAAAAATCATTTAGAAATATTTTGAATATTTAGTTATGTAATAAAGTAGAAATTTCTTAGATATGTCTTACAAAAATTTATCTGTTCTTCTGTTAATTAAAAATATACTTAGTACTGTAAACTTTTCAATGTATTGAGGATTTTAAGGAGAAAAAATATTTAAATTTATACAACAAAAATGTTTTATTATAAAAGTATTTGTTACTACTAATTTTCCATATAAAAAAGATATATATTGATTCCTGTTGCATACTGTAACTATCATTCACATCTCCCAAATAATAAATTTTAAATCCTACATGAATAATAGTCATTTTACCTTCAATAATTTACCATTATGATGTATTTTTCTTTAACAATGTTTTGTAATGTTAGCTGTTAGTTGGAATAATTATTTTTGGTAATAAATAAAATAGTTAAAATATATTATTTTCAACGTTGGTTACTTATTTCGAAAAAACGGTAATAAAATCGAGTCTGATGAAATGTATAAGTATATATCATTATTTGTTTTAAAATGTATTTTATTCAAAATTCTTCAATACTTTATATTATTCCAAATTAATTTTTCTCTTATAGGCTCTATTAAAATGAAAATTTTTTTTGATTAATATTTAAATTATATGTGTGAAGTATATAGGCTGAGATCTTTGAGATGAAGCAGAGAACAGGGCTTTTGACTGTTGTAAGTTTCCCTTGTGTATATATTTTTTGTTTCAAGCTTTTTGTGGTAAAACAAAATGTGATCACATGAAAAAGTGTCATTTGTCACAGTCATGTTCTGCATAATAATATCTACCAAATAAATTGCAAAATCCAATAAAAATGTGCCTGTAGTGTGTTTGATTCCAGTGAAAATACTTCATAATCCTGCCGGCTTATAGAAGTATATAACCTAGATCTTTGGAATGAAGTGAAGAAGGCTTTTGTCTGTAAGCTTTCCTTGTGTGTGTTTGTTTCTAGTTCTTGTATTTTTGTCAAATAAAATGTTTCCATAGATAGTATTGTCATTTGTCCCAATCATGTCGTACATTATAAATATCTACCAAATATAAAATACTATTACTAGTTAAAGATGTACTACCTTTGATTCCATTAAAAATGAATCTCTCTCTATATATATATAGCAGCTTTGTATTTGAAGAAATTGATGTATAAAAATTCATTCGAAATTTTTATTTGCAGGTCAGGAGGTAGTTATTGTTAAAAATGGACATAGAGTATGTGGTACTGGTGCTGCTTTAGCTACTGTTCCAATTGTACAAAACAAAGCTTATTTTGAAATGAAGCTTCAACAGTCAGGTATTTTAATTTTCTTGCATTTTCTATTTATAACTGAGATTTAACTATCTATAGCAATTTATCTTCATTTAGGAGTGTGGGGTGTTGGCTTAGCCACAAGACATGCAGATCTGAATCGTGTTCCACTAGGTAGGGATAAAGAATCATGGGTTTTAACTAGTGAAGGCACTATTGTACATAACGGGGATGTTTTATACAAATTATCAGAAATGCCTATGGAAAGTGATATAGTGGTATGTTATATTCATTTATTTATTAATAAAATTTAAGTGTATTAATATATATTTCTGTTAGCAATTTTATATATTCTTCGTTATTAAACTTTTAAAAAATTGAAAGGGAAAAAAAGTCTTTCATACGTGAAAAACTTTTTATCTTTGTTTTATTTTTTGTTTGTTATCTTTGTTGTTTATCTTTGATTTTTTCTTCTTTCAGGGTGTCTCTTATGATCATGTAGAGATAAATTTTTACGTAAATGGAAAAAACTTAATGTGTCCTGTAACTGGAGCAAAAGGTGAAGTGTTCCCTGTTCTGTATGGTAAGTTGATCTCTTCTGAAATTATCTCTTAATTGCTGATCATATCATTCCCTTTTCATGCAATGTATATGAGTATTTAAAAGAAATTGTCTTAGTAGATTTTAGTTCTCACTTAATGCTTATTGAAAAAATTCACACAACCTGAATTATATGTTCAAAAAATTGAATCTCCATTGTTGTCCACAAGGTTGTATTAATTGTGTTTACTATATATCAAATCGTGAAGGAAGAAATAATATAAAAAATCCCTTGTAAAAACTCCTCTGATCAAAAAAGGGTTCAAAGAGTTAGATATAGAGTATGTTTGTGTAAGTTACAGAAATGCCCCAGTACCTCCTGTCCTGTCAGAACAAGTTGTCATTCCATTCTTTGGAACAGCAAAGACAAGAATTAGTCTGAAAGTTGTGTTTCAAAATGCTATTCTACTGAATGCAATTAAGAACACTCTACTTCGGGCAATTAATAGAAATCCAAACTTCTTTATATCATCTACCTCTATATTGAGCATTTGAATTTCATCAATCCTAGAAAAAGCATAAGCAATGTTATTAGCACCTGAGATGTAATGAATATCAGTAGTAAATTCAGACAAACATCTTACGCTATTGTTGGAAAGCCTCTGACCATCTCCAGAGTATTCTCCCTCTAAATTGGGGCAGAATCAAGCCAAATCGTACTGTCACCTGTACGGTGCTCAAAGCTATGGCTAACGACAGGCGTCACTTAGCCCTTTACCATGATGAATTGCGTGGACCTCAATCTGCCCTTTGCCAATCAGGTGGCATTGGTAACAACAACAACAATTGTTTGTTATGAATAAAAATTCTTATTTATTTTTCAATATCAAAAAACTATAGTTTTGATTAATAATACTGATAAAGAAGTTAGATATTTCAGTAGCATATAATTAAAGAATGGATAAAGGTGTGATTAAAAATTTTAATATGTGGCATTTGTACTTTAATCATAATACAAAGTAAAACTAAAAAAATATTCAACTCCATCAACACTCTGTGTATTTCAGCTAGTTTTGAATATAACTTTTTAAAAGTAAGTTTTTAACGAAATAAGTATCCAATCTTTTTTCCTCCTTTAGTTGATGATGGTGCTATTTTAGATGCAGCCTTTGCAACATTCACTCATCAGCCTCCTCCAGGATTTGACAGAATAATGGTTGAGAAATCTTTGTTATAGTGTTTTCATGTCCATTTTTAAATTATCAACAAAAAAGTGAGTGGTCTTCTTGTATGTTGATTGTAGATTTTGCATTTTAAATTCTATTTTTTTTTTTTTTCATCAATTAGAAATTTAAATTTAGATAAAGTTTTTTCTCTTTTGTATTATATATCAATTTCAGATACAAATATCCTTGAAAAGAATCATTTGAAAATTTATTCAGGAATTTAAACTTTGAAATTACTCATTGCACAATTGCATTTAGAAAAAATTGATGCACATAATTTATGAAAATCAATAAATTTACCAGGTGCAAAAATTCTTATTCATATTGTTTATGCCAAATATTTTAAGAATTGCAACTGAGAAAAATGTTGTTTTTTTAAATATTTGTGATGTAAAAGGGGTTTTCTTTTAAAGAAAATTTTGCAATTTGTACTATAAATTGTTTAATGCAATAGAGAGCAGTAGGCTATGATAAGTTGTTTTTTTTAACTAGGAGCAGCTGCAATTAGCAACTAATTTACTAAGTGCAAGTGTAATAATTATATAACTTATGAGTTTGCATGAGAAAGGTTAAATTCAATACATTTTGAAATGTCTTTCTTTTAAAAAAAATTGTTGATAGTTTATTTTTTCCTTTACAGTCCCCAGGAGCTATATTTTTCCTACAGTCCAGCAGTAATATGAATCCAAAAATGAATTCTATTTTAAAAACTGGAAGAATTATTAAAAACCTTTTTAAAAATTATTATAAAAGCATTTATTTTAATTTGAAGTAAAAATTCAGATGGAAGGAAAAGTTCAAAGTGCCATGAAGCAGATGTTGGTTCATCACTTAATTTTTATGAATATTATATTAGATGCATTTTATATTATATGTTTTGTTAGAGAGATGCACATTTTAAATTTTGACAGTTAATGTAATGTACTTTTTACATTGATAAGGGTGTGGAATTTTGTATATTTTTCTTTCGTGTGTTATGGCCAGTATCATTTTGTAAATCCTTTAATTATCAGTTGCAAATAGTTACATTGTAAGAAGAATTTTCCAAGCTTCAAAAATGTGTGGATGTATTTTCTTTTTATGCCAATCTTCAAATCATATTAAATAGTTTAAAATTATGATCCAGGAATGATTTTGAAATATGTGTTTGTTCCAACTGTAATTATTAGGGAGAAAAAAAATTTGCTCTGATACTCTTTAAGAAATTGGGGTGAAGTAACCAATTAAAAGTATTAATCAGATAATCAATTACAAAATATGTTCCTCATTCAATGAAAAACAGAAATTTATGTACAAATCTAAATTATTGTTAATTGTAAAAAGATTTTGAATTATTAGTTGAATGATTTTAGTTTTTGAATGCTTCTTGCCATGACATAAATGTACATTTAATGTATAAACTTCCCTGTATTTAGAAATATTATGAAATGTTATATATATGTTCATTTATAATAAAACTGGAAAAAAACCTTATTTGTATGTTTCTTTCGAGATAATTTTGCCTTCAAGAGAAGAAACATTTCATGGTTCATAGAATTCTTCATTAATATGATATTGAAAAAATTGATTATTTGTTTTTGTAATATTTAAATCAAGATGGAACTGTATATTATATGAAATTAACATATATTTAGATATATTTAATTGGATAGGATTACACATATTTCTATTGAATTTAGTTTATTCTTTATTCATGTAGCTTAAACTATTTTGTAGGATTTATGGTAATTTATTTTTATGCAACATAAAATGTATCCTCATCTTAAGTTTAAAACGTACTTACACTTAATAATGCGAAGATAACAGTAATACATTCAAACACAACCTGTTCTGACCAAAAAAAAATGATTTAAAAATTTTATAAGAGAATAAATTAAATCCTAAATTCTTTTTACTCATAATGCTGTTAAATCTTTTATCCTTTTGGCACAAAGTATAAATATAAAAGCAAAATATTACATAATAATTGAATTTTATTTT
>BMAV01012685.1:198378-290462 GCA_019973955.1 Trichonephila inaurata madagascariensis
ATGTAAGAAATGTATTTTCAGCATTTAGTGCAACATTTATCTTTGTAGACTTCCATATGACTTCAGGAATAACCCCATTTAATCATTTTGGAAAATGGTTGTTGCAATCAAATGATAATATTTGTCCCTTGTCAATTCAATCATTTTTAATAATAAAAGTTGGTCTAAATTACTTATGATACATAGAATAGATAAAATGTTTTATGTTATTACATATGCTTGATTTTTTTTTAAATTTAAAATTATGCAGATATAAAACTTATATCATTAACTAACTCAATTTTTCTATAAAAATGTACTAAATAATATCAGAGGATTAAATTTCATTATGATCATTGTTAACATAGTTTTAAAAAGCAATATATCTAAAAATATATGTATTTTTTATAAATTTATAATCAAGGTACATATTTTTTTAATATAATAAAACCATGTGTGTATGTAATAATCACATTTATTTCTACTTTTAACACTGAGAACTTTTTCAATGTGTTACCATTAACTTTGACCATGTTTTTCATTCATTTTTAATCTATTTATGAATTACTTCATGTATTAAAAATATTTTGTAATCTTAAAGATGTTAAATGTATGTGCTGAAAAATTTCTGAAATGTTTCTTTCATAAAAAGAACTATACAAAATTATATGAATATATAATCCAACATAATAGTAATGTTCTTTTAGATCAAGATTCTGAGTATGCCAGATAGGACAGAAAATAATAAGTTAGAATTAGATACACAAAAATTTGAAACCATCATTCTTTAACAAATTTCAAATGTTGTAAAGTTTATCATATTTAGTTGAGTTGGAATTAGAGCGAAAATTTTTCTTAGCAATATTAAATGCTTTTAAACTTTTAAAAATTTTCAGAAAATGGTTCTTATTGCAAGAAAAAAAACAATATTTATCGGATCCATTTTTTATATTAATATAGTAAAAGAATTTAACTTTTTTCATCTGTAGTTTAAAATAAGTTATTTAGACAACAGCTTTTTAAAAAATATCAGTGCTGGAAAATTAAAATTATTTAAGACAGTGAAATTTTATCATAAAAATATTACATTAAGCAAAAATAATATCTGGAGATATCAGTTTTTCACCAAAGCATTAAAACCAACTACACATGTATTTAATAACATATTTATAATTTTTCAAAAACTCGTATTTGTGTATGGTTTTAAGAAAATACATATTTTGACTTTATTACATCCCTAGATGGAGTACCAATTCCTTGCACTCACATGGATTTTTAAATAAAGCCCAACTAGGGCAAGTAAAATATTTTTTTAATAAAGTCTTGCATCTAAATTTGTACGAGACAATTTACCCTAAAATTATAACAGGGTCATATTTTTTAACACAGTAGAGCTGTAATCGTCCTTGGGGGAGGGGGATGACTACCAAAAAGCTAAAAATTTGTATAAGATCCCCTAAATCAGTGATCCGCAACCCCCGGTCCGCGGATCTGTACCAGTCCGTGGATCAAATGGTGCCGGGCCGCCTAAAGAACATTAAACTATTGCCATTTTATTTAAAGTGGTGCATTTCTCTGGGATTTGCGCAACTTTCCACGTAAATCACTTATTCATTTGGGTGTAACTATATTTTATTCTAAAGGCATATTTAAATGTAACAATTAAAATTGTTAAATGAAAACAATTTAAAATATAAACAACGTGTCCCACCCTCAGCGGGCCGCGGTAAAATTATCAAACGTTGACCGGTCCGCAGCGATAAAAAAGTTGTGGAGCACTGCCCTAAATGATATCTTTTTACTATTATTTTTATAAGAGGAAGTTAAGTTTTCATTTCGTATACCATATGTAGTTTGGAAAAATAGATTTCCAGGCGAAGATTTTGTAAAAAAATTGGAAATGTATGCTTCTTAGGCACTATTTTCAAAAATCAGTTTCTGTAATTTACTCCTAAAACAAAATCAACATTCTTTAAAGGGATTTTGGATTTCTCAGAATAAGAATTTAAAACCTGCCACGTTTCGTTCAAGAGTTTGAAAATCGCCTCATAAATGAATTTTTAAAAAATTTAAAACAAATTTTGAAATGAGCTTTATTATCACCTATAGTTTTAACGTATTATTATGCATCTGGAAGTTTGCACTGTGTCATCCATACACAGTTTTAGAATTCAGTTCCAGAGAGTGAAGTCGCCGTTTAATATCAAACTCCCCATCATTCTATAATACTTCCACAGATTTTCTAAATCAGTATATGAAACCGAAAATGTTAATAACTTATTTCATGTCAAAATATTAAATAGAATTAATTCGTAAGTAGAAATAGAGATCTTATAACTAAAAGAGACAATTCAAGTTGCCACAAAAATCTAAGTAAAAAGATTAAACTGCATGCCTAACAATATTTTGCATTTTGGAGTCGATTCCAAAAAATTCATATAACGATGTGAGACTTGCTAATGAAAATATTGACAGCGGTTTTTCCAATACGAAAGCACCAAGTGAAAGATTTGATTTGACTTTAATTTTCTGGCTTTGGTTTACACTGAAGCAACGCTAGGGCTACTGGCAACGGACCTCATAATTTTCAACCATGGTCAAGTGAAGAGGCTCTGGTGGGGGGGCAAGGGAATTTTCATGCTATAACGGAGAATTATCCAAAGACGATCACTAAGCTTCAAGAGAAATTCGGACGAAAGGAGTTTCTTTTGCAAATTACGAGAGATACCTGATCTTTTTAGTGATAAAAAATGCTACATTAGGGTAGGAATAAAAACAAAATTAGACAATAATGCGGCGTCAGCAATTAATTCAAAGAAAATTAATCGGGACAAGAATTGTCGTTGCCACTCTCCCAATCAAAATATTTTCTTACGCGGCATCCTTAATTACTTACCTGATTGGTGATTATTTTAGAGGGATGTCATTCCTACATCTTACCCCTCACTTTTTGAGTTCTGGGTAACTACTTAAAAACATCATACAAAGTAACTAAACTCAGTTTTGTAAATTTCTACATAATATGCCCGAAAGTGAACTCTTCAGGCTGATTTGCTTTAGAAGAGAATAGGAATCTTTTTTTACACTAGTGGTTCTGTCAGAACTTTCTGAAGCGTAAAACTTGGCAAATTATTTTCGTTAAACTTCATAGGAAATAAAGTTAGGTTGGACATATGAATGTCTTATATTTTATCTTCAATTTAACATTTCTCACTATAGTCCGTCCTTTCTTAGTATTAATTCAACTACTTTAATCAAAGACAATTGAAGATGCTTCCTTACGTCACATTATCAATCAAAATGATATCCCTTTTTTAGATGTTTTCAGACAGAAGTATTTGTCTCTCTCTTGTTGTCTAACAGACCAAGGTTTTCTTTCTAAACCGTTCTCTCTTAAATTATTTCGGCTCTAAATTTTAAAAATCTTACAAAAATGACGTGCGACCAAATCAGCAATTTTGGATTTTAATCTGCTTACAAAACAACTGGAGTAACTAAGATAAGATCTTGCACATCTTCGGATAAATATATTAGCAAACGTAAATTAATTATTATTATTATTTTTTTTTTACAAAGTTCTCATTAGTTTTTCATTAGAGAATATGGTTTTGCCGTAGGTTCTGAGAAGCTTTTTCACAAAACTTTCCCGCCAGGTCACACTTTTCACAAAATTTCATGTTATACACTGTATATCTTCATATCGAAAAACTTCTTTTTAATTGATGGCAACTAATTCATTTCCTCTAAAACTTGTGCTGTTGTTTTAATACATTATTCGAGTCTCTTTCCTCTTATCGATGAAACAACGAAAGAGTAAAAAAATGCTCCAGTAGAAAATCAATTCAAAATCATGGTTCAATTCAGTAAAAGGCACAAGTATTAAAATCTTGCAGCCAATCTACACCTACCCCTTCAAATAAAGTTCCATTTTACAGAAGTTGATGAAATTGTGGACTGTGTGTGTGTGCAATGATTAACTTGCTTCAGAGGCATTCTATATCTTCTTAATACACTGCTGGCCACCGTAAATGCAACTCCCTGAAGAAAGCATGCAAATAACATGAAATTTACAACATACATTAGCGGAGGTGAGATATGCAAATGATTAGAATTTCAGCGCAGACACACATCACGCGCGCCTGTGGTGCCACCTCTAAGTGCTGTTTAAGGCTTGGAGATTTCAAGTTCGGCAATTGTGTTTTTTTTGTGGTTTCAAAAAAGATCAGTTATGTCTCGTAGAAAACAGCGATCAGCTTTTGATCAAGCATCCGAGTTGACAGAGGAAGGATAGTGGCCTACCGGGTTGGGGGTTTTTTTCCCCAGGAAAATCGGGGGTTTCGTGTTGGAGAAACCAAACAACTGTAGTGCGGATATGTGACCGTTGGATGCGGGGAGGGTACGACGGCCCGGGCGTGGTCGATCGCATCCACCCAAGGCCCCACTTCCCCGTGAAAAAAAATTGTGTGCATGGCGGGGTGACGGATCGCCCCAGTCATATCACAAACCCGCGCCAGCACGTTGAGTCTGTAACGCACCCATTCAGTGTGGGGCTTCCCGTCCCTTTTCTTCAAACCCCATAACTCCTAAGTTTTTTTGACGGCCACGATTAATCCCCTTTTTTCCAAATCCAAGAAGAGAAACGAACCCGGGTACAAAGAGATTTTAACTTTAAAAGGATAGAAAGGAAAGTGAACGGCAACCTAGAAAAACAATTGGAATCTTTTCCGGAACAAGTTTTAAAGACGTCCTACAGTTCAGGAAAGGGATCCCCATCTCAATGGGAATAAAAAGGTTAAAAAACCGGGAGTCTTTCACCTACAATTTAACATAATGGGGAATTATTTCTCCCGGGGGAAAGGGAAAGGGGGCTCTAAAAAAAGGTAATATTTTGTAAAAGGAAGTTAGATTAGACAGTTGAATTATTATTTAAGATAAATGATCTAGTTGCGCGATCTGATTTTGAATAAAAGGTTTTTAATTGGGTGTTAACTCCCCTTTAAGAAAGTTGTTAATTAAATTAAGTAATTTAATTTAAATTCTTTAAAAAAAGTTTTGTTAAAAATTCCCAAATTCTCATCTTTTTAAAGATAATCCCACACTTCTAGCTTACGCGGATCCTACAAAGACATTAGTAAACCCCTGGGACGGCTATGTCGCAATGGCACCAGACGTTTTTTAATTTTTTGGGTTGGTTAATGCGGGTGGATGTAATGTATTAAAAATATGTATTTTCAGGGTCAAAAGAAACATTTTAGATTTCCCTAGGAAAAAAAAAGAGAATCAAATACATTTTTGCCAAGAAAATCCTAATCTTAAAAAGTCATCTCAGGGGGGGCTCAAGTTTTGGGTCCCCAAAATATTTGGATGGTTTTTAAAGTGCAAAATACAGCCACGGTTTCAGGCAGCTCAAGGCTGAATTAGCGAAACCCTTTTCCAGCCCAAAAAATAAGAAAAATTACAAGCTAAATTTTTGCTTCACAGCGGGGGAAAGAAATCAAAAACCCACTGATTTCGTGTATGATTTATTAAAATTGAGAAAAATTTAGAACTAGGTATGTCCCAGACAAAATTGGGTGGATCATATTTTGGTTCAAAACTCGAACCCCCAGACCCAGGACTATGGGGGTGCGCAATCCCGGGGCCGGGGAAAGTTTTGAAAGAGAGGGAAATTCTTCAAAATTAAAAAGAGGGTTCACAGAATGATAATTAAAAAAAGACGGGGTCAAAACGCGCATAGGCCCCCAAAATTTTTGATGCTAATGGTAGAAACTGGAGAAAAATTCTGAAGTTGGACTAGACCAAATAATGGGTAAAATGTTTTTTATGAGAATAGCCGTCAAAGTAATAGGGTTCGGGGAGGAATAGATTTCAAAATAGTGATCGGGGGTTAAAAAGGGGGTTCCCAAATTTTCCGGGAAATGGGGCGGGAAAGGGTAATTTTAAAAAGGGGACCGTAGAAATAAAGGTTCGGGGTGAAATTTAAGGTCAAAGGGATGGGGGATCCAAAGGGGACGATTAAATTTGAAAAATTTAAAAAGATAAACCCCTAAAAAAGGGTATAAAAGAAAAACGCCAATTAAGCTTTCTCCGATATGTATATCCCCCGTAGAATTTCCCCACGTTCCTTTTTTTGTTAAATAACAAAATTTTTTGAAAGCCTTTTTGGGACACCGGAGCAGATAAATCATTTATATGGGAAAGGGTATATAAAAAATTTTTTTTTTTATAAGCAAATTAAAAATCCGACCCCAAAGGTTAAAAACACGGGGTGCGAAATAAAAAAACATAGGGGATTGTGGGGAATTGAATTTTCCCATCAGAGTTTTTTGTTAAAACCCCGATCATTTCATGTGTTGACAATTTGGAATACCCATGTATTCTCGGTATTGATTTTAAAAGGGTGGATCAAAGATTTTTTAGATTTTGATGAAAATCGTTCAAAAATTTCCCCCGATTCTCAAATAAAAAAGGGAAAGGTTGAACCAATTAAAAAGGGAAAAGGTTGAGAAAGATTTATCTAAAGACAAAATTGGGAGAGGAGAAAAAAAAAAAACTACAAAATTTGTTTAAGAAATTTTTAAAAGGGATTTTTTTTCAAAACAAACCAGGTCTTACTCATTTTTTTATACCATGAAATTGACACGGGGAGATAACCCCCCGAGCTTCAAGGCCAAAAGGTACGACCGGAAAAAGAAAGCAAAAATTGATTTTCACATAAAAAAAATGTTACAAGGGGAAAGGGTTGTTCCAATTCAACCCCCATACGCGTCCCCAGTTGTTTTATGCAAAAAAAATAATGGGTTACCACCGGATAATCCGGAAGCATATAATTTGCAGTAGACTATAGAAAACTAAAATTCGATCCCCAAAATCCGCGATCCCCTTTTACCGTTAATAGTTTTGTTTTTAATAACAAAACACCCCATATACAACAATAATGTCATCTCTTGATCAAAGGGTGGGTACTTTCAAATGGCAGTAAACCCAGTGTTTATTTTTAAGACCGCTTTTTGGAAGAAAAAATTGGCCTTATGTTTTCCCAAGCGGATGCCATTCGGTTTTATCAGGGCAGCTCCCAATTTTAAAAAGGAATTGACCAAATTTCCTAAAACCGGTGAAAAGGGGAGGTTTGTGGGGTGTTTCATGGTTTGATGTGATAATCTCACCCCCCCATCATTCCTCACCATTTTGGGAGCATTTGGGAAGTTTTTTTGTTTTCCAAGATGCAGGATTGACATTAAATAAAAAAAAAATAAAAATTTTGGGGGTTGAGGGAATTTTGAAATATTTAGGTTTAAATTAAGTAAAAAAGGGAATTTAAAAACCCGGAGGGAAAAAAAAGTTCGAGCCATTACTAGAGATGAAACCACCCCTTAAAAAGAGGTGCCCAATTTTTTGGGTTTTGTCCCAGGGGTTCCCGAAATTTTTTAAAAAAATTATCCCGGATCTTTTGAACCATTTTATAATTTAAACAAAAATTTAAAAAAAATTTGTCTGGTCAATGAAGCAAAAAAGGCATTCGAAAAAGGGGTCAAGGCGGCGGGCCCCAGGTTTTAAAATTACCAAACTTTCGGGGAGCCATTCGAGTTTTTACAGATGCCAGTTCGATGGGTTTTTGGGGAAAAGCGGTTTTTAAAATTTTAAAAAACAAAAAAAGCCCCCGTTATATTTGTTTCCCGTACACTGAACAACGCGGGAGGGGAATTATACGGAAACCCGAAAGAGAATGTCTAGCAGTAGTATGGGCGTTGAACAAATTCAGAACATATTTAGGATCATTCCCAAATTAAAGTGATAACAGATCACGCTCCTTAACCCCCGCCTAACACATGGAAAAAATTTTTGGCGGGGTAGGATAAATTAGATGGGCACTCAAATTAGCAGAATTTAATATAGAATGGGAACATAGCCCGGGAACTCAAAATGCAGTGGCTGACATACTTTTCAAGGAATCCCGTGGAAAGGGATAGTGGGAGGAAAAAAATTTTTTTCCATAATCAGGGATTTTAGTACTTTTCTTGGGGGAAAAGTTTAACAGAACAGAAAAATGACCCCCAATTAGGTCATATCTATAGATTTTAGAAAACCCGGGAAAAATAACTCGGGTTTAAAGCAACGATATGTGAGAATTGGTTGATTTCCGTCTAATTGGGAAAATTTTATTTTAACCGAAACGCAAAAGTCGTTAGTGAAATGCGTGTATACATTTAAAATCTTTAAGGAATGAAATAATGAGAAGGGGAAATTTTACGGGTACCCAATTTTGCTTTTGGGGGCTTAGGAAGATTTAAAACGTATCATAAAAAATTTGGGGCGTTTTTTTTTCCCCTACATGAGAAAAATTCATTGATCAATATTTTTCATCCATATGTACCAAGTTAATAACTATAAAAAACCGGGTTTCCGGGTGGTCGTTAAATCAATTATATCCAAAATTTTCCAAAAAAAGGAAATGACGCTAAAATTTAATTGGCCCCTATCCTATATCCCAGAATAAGACGTAATCCTTTTTATTTTTTAAAATAATAACCGCGGGTTTTACAAATGATTCAAAATTTTGTTAATGATCAACACGATACTTGGGATAATTCTTACGTGGTTTTTTACGCTATTCGTACGGCGGGGAATGGGAAAAAACGGGGAAAAACACCCGCTGAATTATTTTTTGGGGTTTAAAATTGATTACCCCCTTTCAAAAAAATTTGTTAATTTATTTCCCCGGGAAAAGGGTTTGGAAATTTAAAATTTTCAAAATATAAAAGAAATTATTCAGGGGAAACTAGACTAAGGTACGAAAAATTTAAAAAAGGAAGGGGGGAAAAATTTTTATAATAGGGGGGAAGAAAAGACATAAAATTAAGGTAAATGATTGGGTCTTATTAGAAACACACCCTTTAAGTTCAGCCCGCCCAACAAAATCTGCGCTAAATTTAAAACAAAAAATTTTAAGGACCTTATAGAGTATTAAGAAATAAGAAATAACAATAATATTGTAATATGGAAATCAGGAAAAAAATTAACGGGTTCGTGGATCAAATAAGAATATATCGTCATAAAAGGGAAATTTTGACGAAAGGGCGAGTTAGGGAAAAGGAAACCCCCAAAGGGAAAAAGATACGTCAGGGGAAAAAAGGGACTTCGGAAAAAGTCATCAAGGATTAAATTAAGGGCACACTATGGGGAAAAAAAATCTTTTGGGGGGAAAAATAAGGTTTTGAGGGAAAAAATTATCCCCTTTAAAAAACAATATAAAAATACAGAAAAGGGGCCCCTAAACGCAATCACTGGTCAGATCCTTCCTGGTTCATTTGGAAAAAAAAGGAAAATAAAAGGGGCAAAAAGGGTCAATAAAGGGGAAAAAAAGAGATTAAAGGGGGAGTCAGGGGCAAATTTGGGCCACAGAAAAAGGAAAAAAAAGGGACATAATAATAAAAAAAGACCTTTCATGTCCATTTTTAAAATAGAAGAAGAACAAAGGGAGACATCCGGGCAAGTTTGGGCAAGGTCAGCTTACGTCACGAAACGATCAGGAATTTCCCACCGGCCAAAAAGGGCATTTAAAAGAAAACAAGGAAAAAAAGGCAAAAGGTTCAAGCCCTACAACAATTTAAAAAAAAAAATTCCAGTGCAAAGGGAAAAGTGGTATAAACCCCATTTGTTGGACGTAATGGTGGGAAACCGAAATAAAAAAAGGTTTTTATTGTTTCATTTTTTTATGATCTTCCAAAAGTGGTCAAAAAATTTTTTACAAAAAAAAAAGTCTCGGGCGGTGTTTTAAAAATTATAAAACCAAGCAAAAAGTTAAAAAACTTCCCTGAAAGGGATATTTATTTTTTGGGAAATTTTTACTTGTTAAAATTTTTTTTTTGGGGGAAAACAATTGTAATTGCACATTTGTTTGCTTCGATGTATGAAAATTCGTGAGGGGGCGAAAATTCCTTTGGTTATTTGTTATAATAGTTTTTGAAAAAAAAGTTTTTTAATTGTATAATAAAATTTTATATATATATATATGTTGTTTAATTGTTATATTATGGAAGGGGATCTGGTTTAAGGGGAAAAGCGGCGTAGTCAGGGCACTAACAAAAAATTTTCTTTTGCCCATTTTTTTTTTTTGGGGCCAGATTGGGGGTGAGAAGAAAATTTTTGTGATTTACAAATAATATATAATGCATAAAAAAAGGGAAAAATTTTTGATATTATTAAAACAAGTTGGGGAAAAGTGGCTCAGAGGTTTTTTATTTCCCCGGGGGGAAAAGGCCCTTTTAAAATTTTTAGTAATTTGAAAGGTAACTTTCCCCGCGAAAAATTGGAGCAAAAATGCCAAACTCCATATTGGGAAAAGATATTCGAAAGCAAAATTTGGGTCCCGCACCCAAAAAAAAATTTTAGAAAATTTGGGGGATAGTTACTTTTAAAAAAGGGATATATGTAAAAAAAAATAAAATGGGGAAAAAATTAAACAGTAAATTAATTTAAAGTTTTTGGGCCCGGTTTGGGGAAAAATTTTTTTGAAAAGTTTTAAATTTAAAAATTAAATTGACTTTTTAATTTTTAAAATTTCTCATCCTAAATTAAATTTTTAAAATTCAAGATAAATTTGGAAATTTTAAAAAGGTTAAAAAAGAGGATTCAAGATTAAAATTTAAAAAAAAAACTTAAAAACGGGGATTCAAGGGAAATAAAAAATTTAGGCACAAATTTTTTTAAGGGGGATTTTAAAACCTTAAAATAAATCACGTTTTTTTTCTTGGAGGGTTTTTGACGTTTTCGCCTTTTTCCCAACATAACTCTTAAGTTCTTTGACGGCCACGATTAATGGGAAAACTTTTTTAACCCCAAAACCAAGAAAAGGGAAAAAGAAACGAATATCCCAAAAAAGATATAAAAAAGGGGTAGAAAGTTTGATGAGATAGAACGGGGAAAACCAGAAAACCCCAAAGTGGAAACGTTCGGAACAAGTGTTGGGGCGTCCTACAGTTCAGGAAGAAGGATAACCCCATCTCAATAGAATATTAAGGATTAAAAACCGATCTTCTACCTACAATTATAACATAATTTGGGGAAATTTTTCTACCTAGGAAGGAAGGTGACTCTACAAAAGGTAATATTTTTTTATAGGAAGTTAGATTAGACAGTTGAATTATTATAATTAAGATAAATGATCTAGTTGCGCGATCTGACTTGAATATAAGGTTTAATTGGGTGTTAACTCTCACTTTAAGAAAGTTGTTAATTAGAATTAAGTAATTTAAGTTATTCTTAATAAAAGTTGTGTTAAGAATTACATAATGTCTCATCATTTAGATAATCCCACACTTCTAGCTTACGCGGATCCTACTAGACATAGTCATCACAGGACGGCTATGTCGCAAGTGTCTGAGCGTACCATTCGACGCCGTTTAAAGCATAGTGGTCTGTCCGCAAGACGTCCATTGCTTAGTCTACCTTTGACGCAGAACCACAGACATCTCCACCACCAATGGTGCGATGAAAGAAGGATGTGGGCGGCAGAATGGAATGAAGTTGTCTTTACTGACGAGTCACTCATCTGTCTGCAACACCACGATGGTCGGATTCGTGTCTAGAGACACCGTGGAGAGAGGATGCTGAACAGCTGCATTGTGCACCGCCACACTGGTCCTGCACCGGGTATTATGGTATGGGGCGGTATTGGATATCACTCTCGCACTCCTCTAGTACGCATTGCCGGTACATTAAGCAGCCAGCGCTATATCTCCGAGGTGTTGGAGCCAGTTGTCCTTCCTTACCTTCAGGGCTTGGTCACAGCCATATTTCAACAGGATAATGCGTGCGACCATACGTGGCACGCATTGTCCAAAGGTTCTTCGTCAATCACCAGATTGAATTGCTTCCCTGGCCGGCTCGCTCTCCGGATATTTCACCGATAAAAAACATGTTTTCCATGGTTGCTCAACGATTGACCCAGATTACACCCCCAGCTGCAACACCAGATCAACTTTAGCAACGTGTGGAAGCTGCTTGGTCTGCTGTACCCCAAGAACACATCCAAAGTCTCTTTGAATCAATGCCGAGGCGTGTGGCAGTGGTGATCTCCAACAATGGCGGCTACTCTGGCTACTGATTCTGGCAGGAACCACACTTCACAGAAGTCTATAAATTTAATATTTTGATACTTGGTCAACATGTTATCTACAAAATAAATTTCGTTGTGATATCTCTTGTCTTTCTTGGTGTTGCATTTACGGTGGCCAGCAGTGCAGTTCCGCCCTATGTCCCTTTTCTATTATGAGGCTAAGAAATAACTGTCCGTGACAATTTTTTGGGGGAAAGTGTTTGATCAGTCTTTTTGTGAAGACTCACTCATTAGGAAGCAAAATAGGCGATTTGAAATACAGGTTCAATCCGTGATTCTAGTTTTTACTTTAAGGGCCTCTTTCTCTTTAAAAGTGCTAAAGTGTGACATTGTATCTTCTTTCGGAAATTATAATGTAGACAACATTCCTTCATTGTTGTGCGCGTTAGGTTTGCCAAAGGAAGTGCATTCTTGAGATTCTGTAATTTGCGGATGCGTGTTTTAAAATATCTGGAAGAAAACAATGAACTGCCCAGTGAGTACTTGTTTCTCAAGAATGAAGATATGCTTTAAGATTTAGCTTTTCTAACCCCTATACTATAAGACTTTTAACTAACTTAAATTTAAGATTACAAGGAAAAGATTGTTCTTTTCCAATCCTGATTGAAAGATTATATATCATCTTTTGTGAACATATTTTTGCCTTTTTTTGTATAGATTTTGGAGGAAAAAGAGAAATTGATGCACACCTAAGCCAACCCGATTTTGTTGGCATCTTCGATAACTAATCCTAATGTAACATCTATAAATTGGATTCTCAGTAAAA
Source organism: Trichonephila inaurata madagascariensis (assembly GCA_019973955.1). Classification (NCBI taxonomy): domain Eukaryota; kingdom Metazoa; phylum Arthropoda; class Arachnida; order Araneae; family Nephilidae; genus Trichonephila; species Trichonephila inaurata. The sequence continues at coordinate 211,242 of BMAV01012685.1, forward strand.
AATCTACAAATTCAAATACCACATTAATAAAATACACACTGACCGTTTAATAATTATTTAGAATTAAATTTTTCTGCCTACTCATTTTGATTTTATACCTAACATAAGTGATTGAAACTGAAAAAAACAACTTAATAATAAAGCATAAGTTCGTACTTTTGTCTTATTTATTATATGATTTTTAAATTTCAACAATACTTATATATGTATAAAATTTTTTTCAAATATATGTTTTGGGTAAAATTCCATAATAAGCCTGTGGAAAATTGTTTCATCTTTTTCATTTCTTTTGTTTTTTGGAAAAAATTTAAAGGGCCCCAATCTTTTTTTTCAATTAGGGGACCTTCTCAAAAAGGTTGGCCCCCTGTTTTGATGATAATTTTAAGGGAATTTTTCTCGGTAGTAAATCAGTTCGCATCGTAGATTTAAAGTGAACGATTGGACAATTTCCAGTTGTTTTTCTCCTATTTAACATATAATTCTTCGCTGGGACAAACATTAATTCTAAACATATAATTAATAACATATAATCTATACATATAAATAAAAAAAGAAATGTCTGTTTGAATTTGAAATTAAATTTTTTATAAATGCATTTAAAAGTATATAAGGTACTTATATGAAAAATTCAATTTTTTAAAATTTTTGTCTGTCTTTTATCGGCCGGCTAATCTCTGAAACGGCTGGGGCCAATTTTGAGAAACTTTCCCGGCAGATAGCTAATGTTTTAAAAAAATAACCCGGTACTTTTTTTAAAAAGAAAAAAAAAAGGGTTCCGCGAAAAAAAAATTAAAACCAATGAAATGGGAACATTATCCGTTTAAATAAGGATCATTTATTTCAATCGACAGTGTCAAGGTCTGCATCCTTCCCCTTGTTGGGTTTTCCTTTCATCCACAGTCCTCACCCCATCGACAGTGTCAAAGGTCAGTCCTCTCACCCCCGCTTCAGACGTTTCACCCTACTGTTTTAGACCTGTTTTGAACTGACTATTGTATATGAGAGATAGTTCAGTAAATTTAATATTGTATATATAGAAGATTTTGTTTCCAGTAAATTTAATATTGTATATAAAAGATTGTTCAGTAAATTCAATATTGTAAATAGAGATTTAATATTAACGTATTACACATCCGGATACAAATTATTTACACTATTTTAAGAGTTTATTACACAAAATTTGTAACAATGTGTTATTTTTGCTGAGCAGAAAGAAGGTGATTTCAAAAATCGACCCACAACAGAGTTATGGGCGTTATAAATTTTAAAAAGAAATCTTTTTTATCAGCTTGTTTTATCAGTAACATGGTTTTTTATTTAGCTGAGATATACAAAAAGCTTTTTTTTTTGTTTGTTTAATTTACAATTCCCGTAAAATTAACTCTTTAAAAACTCCTTTATTCTTCAGTCTGTATTGTTTAAGTTTTCAATTCACCCGTGCGAAGAATGGGTATACCAGCTAGTATAACATATAATTCTTAACATATAATTCTAAAAACTATTATTGAAATAATTGTAATTGAAAAAATATAATTCTTAGTAAAAATCCTTACCGAAAAACAAAGCAAAATAAACCTTTCAAAGTTTTGCACGACTCGTTTCAGTACTTATGTACTAATGCCACCGCATCCAAATTAGTGCCACGTGAATCGTGCCATTTTCCACTAACATCCTGCCTGACTGGATTCTTTTAAAATAAAAAAATTAAGAATCCTTTTGTCGTTTTGATATCATAGCGCCAATTTTGTTGCGGTGATGCGAATACTTAAATGCCCTAATTTATACACAAAACTGATTTTCACTGTTATAATTTATTCACCAATATTTATTAAAGTTGAAAAAAAAAATTAAAATAGTTGACTTTTTAGCATGTATGCCTACTCAAATTTTACGACAAATATAACATTTTGATTGGATCATATTTTGAGGCATACCTTTATTTATCGCCAACTTGGAGAATTACTGTCGACATGATAGATAAAAAACAAGATACTGGTGCAATATGCCACCATTTCTTTTTCTCCGTCGCTAAAGATGTGAACTAAAGAAAGGAATAATCGCTATTTGTTTTACTGGTACTTATGTATTAACTTCACAGCAGCCAAATTAGCGAAACGTGAATCACGCCATTTTCCATCAAAATCTGACTGATTAGTATTTTTTCATATAAAATACGTTATAATCTTTGTTGTTTTGATACCAAGATACGATTAGCTTGGCGCCAATTTTTCTACGGTGACGCTAAATAAGTGAGTACATTTTACTGTTTTCGAATGCAATGCCTAAGCAGTCGAAATCGTTTCTATCTTTCCATTCATTCCTTTCTTTTAAGATGAAGTAGATTTTTTTCGGACTTATAAATTGTTTCAATCATTTCATTAGTTTAATGCAATACTCTGCTTCATTCGTAAATCTCCCATTCTTGCAAATAGATGTTTTGATGAAAATGCAATTTAACACCACCTTTGATGCAATTTTGAAAATCGTCAAATTGGCGCGTTTTTATTGAATTTCTCAGAAAGAGTAAGCACTCAATATTAACCCTCCAAGCGGTCTGCACGTAAAATTCCGCCATTCCAGAAATGCTTTTTCTGCCTTCAAGCAGATTCCCAAAACGGGCCCAGCGCATTCTTAAAATATGGTTTAACCGCTTTCAAGAACCCCACCTGAAAGCAAAAAAATATGTGCGGTGCATTTTTGAAGCATCTCCAGAATGGCAAGACTTTAAGTGCAGACCGCTTAGAGGGTTAAAGAATTTTTGAAATGCAAACTCCTCCCATAAGAACTATTGAAGCTATAATCGTCTTCTATGTAAGGTACAGCGGCTATGATCCACATTGGGAGACTGCATGCTCTGGTATGTCAAAGCTGAGAAATCGTGTACCAATATCTCAAAATTGAAAATTCTCTCTTTCTTATATCAAAAAGAAAAATTGACGGAAATCTAAGTGTTCATCAAAAACTTTCACAGATTCCTAACGCAATGCTTAGAGCTCAGCCTGTTTACAATCTTGCTGTAATCTTGTTTCCAATCTCCTGCTAAGCGGTCTAGGGCTGTTTTGGATCTTGAAATTCAAAATTTTCCAAAAGTCAAAGCTCAGAGTTATTTGGTAACAAATTAAGAATCATCTCAGCTAATAAGCCTTGCAACGTAATTTTCTTAGTATGGAATCAATATTAAATTGAAGGGTATAATTTTGAAGTTGTTGACAGTTTCACTTATATATGTCGCTGGGAAACGATGAAATTAGGGCTTTCGTCAAGTCCCTAAAGGAGATGATCAATTCACGCAAAATGTTAAAATAACGTCTTTGATGTCTTTTCCCTGTTGTAAGTAAGTGAATTAGTTAAATCTCCGAACTGCTTTAGTGAAATGATGAAATGAAAAAATATGCACTTTTTGGTGTTTGGGGACTGATATTTGGGGATCGTAAAGAACTTTTGGTTTTGGTTGGTTCTGGGACGATCCCTCCCCCCTTAGGTGCATTCCCACTCCTCTACAGCTTTTTTGGGCCAATATCTCCCTTGAGCCTCACAGTCATTCGGACCTGACTCATTTGACCCCTCTCTAACTGCTCTTCCAGTTTTTATAATTTCATGCTCATAGGGATATTCCTTACATAGTTTGTAATTGTTTTAAACTTTTTAAAAATTTAAAAATTTATTTAAATTTACAATATCTTGGCTCCTGTTTGAGTCTCGGACTTGAGATTTGAACCAACTGTTCCACTAGTCGAGACACATTCAGTCATATACTTGACTCCCATTGGGTAGGCATGGGGAGGGCTTAAGCACTAAAATACCATGCTCCCATGTTAACCCTATAGGATCTGAAAAAATTTCACCCCTAAGGAGTTGAGCTTGGGACTTGATTTTTAAAGGTCCGCCCTATTTTCGTGTATGCGCAAGTTTTACGTGGATGGCCCCTCCCCCTCCCAGGTATAGGGCTTACCCATTAATAACTCGAATCCTATGCTACCTTGGTCGACCGCACCGGCTGGATTCGGTTGTTTTCCCTATGAGCTCTTCAAATACGTAATTTTATCCCAAAGCCCCATTTCCTTCCCCCATTTTACGTTTTTTAAACAATTTTAAATTTTTAAAATCCCCCCAAAAGGACGAGGATTTTTGACCTATATGGTTGAGAAAAGGACTCGACCTCCCAGGTGTCTCACCCTGGACAGCATTTTGACAATTTTTAAAATAAAGTCTCTCAATGTCATTTCCATGATGAAAGTAAGTGATTTTATCAAACTCAACTGTTTCAAGTGAAATGATAGAAATGATCTAGTCAGGGTTTCATTGGCAAAATGCTGTTCAGGAAGGACAGTTCACCACCCTTTAAGTTCACCATTCTTGTATCAGTATTTTAATTTTTGTCGATTTTTTAGGAACAAAAAAACAGTAAAAACCAATTATTGAATAAATAATTAGCATTAATTAATAAAATTAATCATTTATACAAATATTTAATTAAATTTTTGCATATATACTTAAAATTATAAACCAATGGAAAAAAAAATAGGGCTTGGGGGGTCCACCCCCAGGTAATCAGTTCATACGCTTCGTTATTGCCAACTTTTGCTCTTTGCAGAAATTTGCTTTTTAAAAATAACATGTTTGTCAATAATTACAACGCACATGAGTAAGCAAGTTTAAAAATACAGGAATAAAATAAGTCTGTAAAATATTTTTTTTATTATATTTGGGTATCTTTACGCAATTATGAAATTTTATCTAAATTTTACAAATACAACAATAAGTACAAGTTAGTTTAATGTCAGTTTTAAATTAAGTCGCAAATACGTGATTACCTTTATCATGTGACCGTCATGAAGTAAGCCCATTCCAATGTATTAATTCTCATTACTCGAAGACAAATTTCGTAAAAAATTGCTAGTGTACGAACACTTTTGAGAGACACTACAGAAGGGAAAAAACGCCACATAAGGGTAATCGAACTTTGATTCTTATACTTTTAAATAAATTTATTAAACATTAATATGTTAATCAACTTTTTTTTATTTTTGTGTTCAGCGTTTTTGCTTGGAGGTAAGTTTTTTACGCCAAAAAATTTTTTTTTTGGGTAAAAACCGGGGGCTTTTGGGGGGCCGGGACCCGGCCCCCCGAATTTTCCCCGGGGTGGGGCGAGCGTTCCCAAGGGGGCGTCGAAAAGCGATCCTACCCGACCCCAAGGGGAAAAGTTGGGACCTTCGCCGGCCGGTCGGGTTAACCCCGGAAAAACAACAAAATGAATTTCGATTTTTACTTTTTGAAAAAAAGGAGAAGCACTTGCTAAATTTGATTTTACCAACTGACTATTTACTTTTGTTAGTAAACCGCTTTAAAAAAAAGGAAAGGGGGAAATTTATAACCAGAGTAAAATTGTTCGTTTGATAAAAGTTAATTCGAAAAAAGAAAAATTTTTGTTAAAAGCAATGTGAAGAATCTCCGTTTGAGCAATGTAAAAATTTCTATAAAATTCAATGAACAGTTTTCCTCTTTAATTTCGCCTGAAATACTGGACAAGTACTAAGCCCAGGTGGTTTAAAACCATTCTGTGAAAAGTAATATTATGCGAGACCAAGGAATCGAAAGATTCCCAAAAACAATGATAAAGCAGCTAATATTTTTTGAATCGATGTTGTTTTGGAGTGAGGAATTTATTTCAAAAGCGGAAAAGAAAAATTAAAGTTTAATCAAAACATTTTATTTGGAATAGTGTATCACGGGAGTAAAATGAATAAAGAATAATGTAAGGATCTACTGCTTGCACCTGGCAACAGGTCGCAAGATACAAACGATTTCTGGCAGCGGGCCCACTACCTCAGGAAGGACCTGGCAACGACAGGAGGAGATCAGACCGGAAGAGATTGAACGAGGTGAGCGAGAAAAGAAAAGGCGAGAAAAAACGTGGTCGGAGGGAGGAAAGACGGCTGGACGATGGATTGTAATCTTTTACCATCTTGATATTTTCTTCTTTTTATGAAGTGTCCCATAGAAGGAGTTAAATAAAACAGAGGGACAAAATTCTGACTGTAATTATTTTCACAATTCGAACACGGCCCGATCCGAAAAGAACCCACAAGTTTACAAATACATTAAAAAAACGTTTTAAAAATGTTGCTGTGAAAAGAATAAGTTTTATAAAAGGAAGATAATTAAATTCAAGATTTGTTTCATTATGAACAGAATTATCCAGAAAATATAGAACCCTGCTTTTACATTTGGTGCTCACAAGGCCGGATCTACGTATGGGCTGCAGCCCAGGGGCCCCCGTTCCTCGTTGAAGATAACAAACAGAAAAAGATACTTGCACTCAAAATAGTAATAAATATAATAAACCAGTAAAAAAATACAAATCAAAAATAAAATACCCGAAATAGCATATCAAATTTATTTTTATTTTCAACACTAAGAACAGTTTACTTATGTTCTTCCATCCTACCACCGAATACACGGAAATTAATAATTTAGACATAGGCTCTATTATAGAGCGACGCCGACGAGTATCGAGCATTTATACCAGAACCAAAGTGGTCTGTATGGCCCCCCAGGGGTCTATGACAGTGGGGGAAAAAATGGGGGGTCCATAAAGGATAAATATGGGTCTACAACAGCATTTTATGGATTTTGTTTACATGAACATTGAAATATTTCTGGTTTATGTGTTTACACCTTTTTTGCAACTTTCTCCCATTCCTACAGTGGGGTCCCAATGGACATTCCAAACGCCCACAGGATGTAGGTGTCATATTACTAAAAAGGAACGAGGAAGCTTTTTTGGAAGATAGAGACTCACACAGTAGATGTTTTATTTTACTCCTGAGGGTTATTTTAAAATAAGCGGTTGTGATTTCTACCATCAAAAAACTCATTTTCAAAAAAATAGGCCAGCTGAAATAAGCACATCCTTTATAATTTACTTACTTGAAATAACCGCAGGTAATTATGTTTTTAATTATTTTCTATTTTTTAATAGTAATATTTTACAATTTCAAAAACAAGTTTGTGTTTTTCAGTAAATATAAATCAAATATATTGATGACCTGATAAATCAAAGTAACTTTGAAAAAGAAAAGAGACAGAGACAAATAATTGCAACGCAATCGCGCGCGGTTCGACTCTTCAATTTATAGACAAAACACATAATAAAACGATTGCACCTTGTGATGGTGCGCTTTTTCTTTGAACTTATATGAAAAATAAAAATAGTCTAAAGCTGACACAATACATAGGCTTTCAAAAAAAATCTGTGCAACTCATTATTTTCAATAAATTTCTGTAAGTATACAAAATCCAATTGATTATTTTAAGCATGCGATATTAAACTTTTTCAATTAAGAATTTTCCTTTTACATAGCTTCAAATTTTAAAAAACTACCTGTGACTAAAAGGGGGGTACTTACTTATATATAATTTATTTAAAGCCTGATGCAGCTGGAATTTCTAATTAAATTACATTTTAGTATTAAAGGACAAGATATGCAATGTCAGATCTGGTGGTTGTCCTTCCTTCGGTTGGCTGGGTTGAATTTCTGACACTAAGACATACTGTGTCAAACACTGAGTCCCTTATTGGGAGGTACTACTGTATTTTTACCATGTTAAGATAAAGTGTGCAGGAATATCTAATTGTATTTGCTTTTATGAAAAAAAATCAACCTATAAAAATAAAATACTTTGTTTAACGATTTTAATTGAAAATCTTACTGAGTTATATGAAACCTAGGCTATATTTTATTGTCAATGAAATTATTTTGTATATATGTGTCAATAGTTATGTTAAACAGTATATGGATTGTAAAATCTTCTCTTGGATCTAGTGAAATAATATTGTTGATACTAATCTTTTCTCTAAGTAACTTTCATTTTGGATCGAGCACTGTTTCACAACCATCTCTCATTACTGTTCTCAGTATTAAAAAATTGCAGTTCATTTGTCTGTTGCTTATAGTAAATTTCGTCCCCTAGAATCATTAAATGTGAAATCAATATAAAATATGTTTTTAAAATTTTTTTCTCCTTTTTCATACATCAAAGAACAATTTTAAATCATTTTTTTTTTTTTTGTACATTTTTTAAGTCTTTTGTGTTATTGATTAAAGATACCCAAAAAGGCTTTTTAAGATTTTTTTCAAATATTCAAATTTTAAATTATATCAGTAAAATTAATGTGTTATTTTTAATGTTTTTTTTATATAAAGAGATAAATTTAGTAATAATCTTGTTATTTATATATTTTTAAATACATTTTTTGTAATTGATTGTTTTAAAAAAATTTTGATTTTAAATATTTAAAATTTCGAAATGATAGAATATTTTTTTGAAGCTAAAAAATGGAATTTTAGACGAGAACTATAAGGTATTTATTTTTTTTTTACCCTTCGGGTATAACGCGCCGCCCAAAAAAAAAAATCGAAACTTAAGGGTGCGCGTTTCGCCGGGGATAAAAAGATATTCTAAAAAAAAGAGGCAAAAAAATTTACTTTGATGTATCGAATCAATTTTTTTTAAAAGAAACGACTTGCCTTGGAACCAAAAAAGAATGGGGGAAATTTATTAGAGGTTTAAAAATATACTAAAATGAAATAAGTTCATATCCATTTGAAGGTGAAAATATTGAACACTTTATTCCCTCACCCGTTACTCTTATTTTTTTTTCCCCTACTTTTCTAAGTTCCCAAAGGCAAAAATTAAATCCATCATTTTTTTTTTTCATTGCCAGATAAAACAGGATAAAAAACTTTTAATTTAAAAAAATATAGACATAAAAGTTCTCTGAAAAAAAAGAACTAAATAATACCCAACAGTTTTGTTAAAAAAGAGTAATGATTTTCCTAACTCATCTGCCTTCCTTCATCCATCAACATCACAAAGGTAGTTCTGATGTATATATTTTTCAAAAGTTGGGAAAATACCTCGAATAAATGACTAAAACAAAAAAAACTGATAAAAATTTTTGGGTTTCTTCGAAGAAAGGGGGGGGTTTTTGCAAATATGCCAAAAAATTAAAAAAAATTCAGCTTGAAACTATAGGGGGGTTATACGGTGTTAAAGTCTAGGTATTTTTTATTAGTGTTACCCTTTTTTGATTGATTCTAGTCTTTAATTTCTTTTTTTAATTTTGGGTTTTTAAAAAAGTATTTTTTTTTTGAAGTTTTTTAGGAAAAAAAATCTTTTTTTAAATTCAAATTTATTTAAATCCATGCTTTTTTTGGGAGCTGTAACAGCGATTTTGGGGTTTGTTAAAAAAAGTTAAATGTTATATATTTCAGACAGCAAAATTTTTTATTTAAAAAAGTTACTCGTTAGAATGTATAGCCATGTAATCCATTTCCCCAAATGTATTGTATTTCGAAATGTGTTTCAATAAAATAAAAAAAATGGACTTTTACTTTTTTTCAAATTTACGATAGGTTTTAAAAACTCATCAAATTTTAAAAGTAAACAATTTTTTTTAAAGGGCTTTGATGAATGGCTTTTTGATGAAAGGATCTGATATGCAAAAAAACAGCCGATGGCTTAGACGAGGTAATCCCTGCTAACTTTGAGATGATGCAGCCAATTACGACCCAACGAAAAAATATTAATTTTGATTATGAAGCGCAAAATGATCCAGTGGACGACCCTGAATTAAAATTCAAGATAGCTTTTTTTATTTTTGCACAATTTATCAAAATAAAAAAAATTAATACCTTAGACCAGGGGTGGAGAACCTTTATGGATCAACGTGCCATTTTTTTCTAAAGAAGTGTTTAATGAGGAATAGGCGTGCTGTCAAATAATTTTTACTTTGTGATTTTAGGGAAAATAATATTACTAAATACTAACACAAAACTCTTTATTTACTATGAAAAAATACCTTTTTGCATTGTATTGTCGTAAGCGTTTTAGTTATACGTGTAATTCAAATTAAAGTATACGTTACTGTGACTTCAGCTGTTACAGATTGGATGACAAATAACATATTAGGATGTTACCTTTATTACATGTTACTTTTAGTAGAATGCATGCTGATTTGGAGTCATCTGCCAAGCGGTTTCTAACCAATTAATTATTTGTGCTGGAGTTCATTTTTTTGACAAGAGAATTTGTTATTTGTTTAAAAAGGCGGTTTTACAGACGTGATGTTCTACATACCAGTATTCCAAAACATAAAACACACACCACTTGGTCGCCCCTTTACTAATGATGCCATATTTCTAGATTCACCAAATTTGAAATTCTATGTTACACTTAATACTTTACTTTTGTTCTTTTGCTGAACTAGCCATGTTAAAAATCGTAAATATAACACAAATCAACTATAAAATACAGTTGTGTCATAGAAATTGACTATGCTATGCGTAGACAAACTTTTCATCATAAGCAATTGTAGTCCACGACGCAACAACTAAGGTAAGACAATAACAAACGAGTGTGCTCCCTGCAGCCTCTTGACCGATCACTAGCGTTTATTCGTAATACTTCATAGTGAACTTTGTTATTTTGAAATAAAATTCAAATCATTTTGATCACTGGCGTGCCCAAAATATTGTGTTGCGTGCCATTGGTTTGCCATGCCTGCCTTAGACTGTAGATTTAATTAAATTGAATGCTCCACAGCTGGCTTGCTGTCTTTATATAATATATATGGATTTAAAAGAAACCCTTTGCAATTTATTAACTAAAACAGCAAAAATTCAGAAAATTTCTTAGTTCTATGTTAACCAGTAACGTTTTGCAAATGAGGTAGTGTCGTTTCTATTTCTGGTTAGCAAAAAAAGCGGAAAACCAATTATAAAACTTCTATTTTCACATATAACTTTAGAATTTTCACCCATCTCTTCCTCATCACTGCAGGGCGGGCTTTATTCTGTGTATTGCGTAGCAATGAGAGACAAGCTCTTCAATATTAAAATTCATACCATTCGCAACCTGAAAGATTTTCACCCGTATTCTACGAGCATTGGATCATCAACAACAAGAAATTAGCTTGAACAAACGATTTGAAATTGATCAAAGATTTTAAATCGGCTACACAGAAAAAGTTAAAGATTGTACTTTTGCTTGGTGTTGTGTTAATTTGTTTACTATTTATAAAATTTGTTTTATTTGTGTGTTTTAAGTTTTAATATATATATATATATTAAATAATATAATAATGGCGCATATGAGCTATATTGTCACATGCTGTGTTTCTGTTCGCGCGAAATCATTCCGGTATTTTGTAGGTGCGGTATCTAAGCAGTAATTGAGAAATCTTTTTATTAATAATAGATTTTACTTTTTATTTTGAGGAGTGGTATTGAGTGTTTTGTCCACAGGGAAAACCATCGAATAGTTCACCAAAAGATATCTGTGGATTTCAAAAATAAATCAGTATTTTTTAGCATTACTGTGGTGTGTTAGCCTCAAAAACGATTTACGTGTCATCGTGCGGCGATGTAAAATTGAATATTCATTTTAACAGAAAAAGAAATTTGACCGACTTCATATGCCTTTAAACTCCCTAAACGATGGTCATCAAATAATAACTATCTGTATTTCGTAGTTTCTTTTGTAGTTGAAAGTATGGGGCCGATCTCTTTATTTTTAAATAAATCCAGATAATTTTTGAAGACTGGTTCCGGTGAAAATATACTGCATTGTTTTCTTGTAAAATTTCAGCAGGAATATTTTGTAGCTTGTTGGTTAAACAGTCGGTTGTGTCAGGCCGTAATTTTTATGACCTTAAACTTGAATTTATTTTCAGTGAAATTGAAGTCCTTAATTAACAATATGTTCAAGTGGTGAAAATATAAAAATGATGGAAAACCAAAATATTGTTAAATCGAGAAAGAAAAATGAAATGAGCCGTGCCTCTAAATTTTTCTGTTGTTAATGAAATGAAAGTAAAAAGAATATAACAAACCCAGATTACATTAGCAAATTCTAGCGAAAGTAAAATCCAGCCTGCTAAAGTCTTGACAATACAAAACAAGTATTACCGATGAAAATATGCAAGATCTCATGACAAAGGCAGCCTCCTGGAAAAGCGATGGGAAAATTAGCCAGAGGGGAATATTAGTAGTCACCTGCACCGAAAATTGTTTAGAAATGCGTTGGCTTTAAACCTGGCATGCCATCGGGTTCGTACGCACCGCTAGTAATAATAATTTTGTCGATACTATATCCTTCTCATGAAACGAAAGACTTTACTTTTCTCAAAATAAAGATCTGTAAACGTGGTCGGAAAAATTTTGTACCGGCGAGAATATAAAGAACAAAGGATCATTTTCGTCAAATCACTTCACAAAAATCTTTAAAATGGCTCGCAGGCCAGCACCTTGGTTTATGTTATCAAATACGGTAGTGCAGTTGTTTGACCTGCAAACTTTTTTTTCCTAAAACACCTCAATACAAGGCAACCGAAATTTTTCTCGGACAGAAAACGTAACTGAATTCGAAAAATCAGCAGTACCGGACAGTAAAAATTCAATGTGTGTTAGTTGGGTTGATCTGAAAGGAATAAGCCCTGTTTCTGATAAAACAATTTGTTATGGATGGGGCCGTTGTGCGGATATGATTATTACCACAACCTCAAACGTACGGTTGCGTAGTTGGGTATTTCAGTTGCAAGAGGCTTAGGTATTTATGTACTATAGTTTTACCTCCTATACTGGTACTTTATGGGTGTCGGGAACTGCCAGCAAGAAGTTCGATCCTATTCATTCCCTAACATATTTGAATAACAGCGACTACGACCCAAATCGTCAATATCATACCCATCAAAAGAATATAAGTGAGCAAATAATGAGATCATGGGCAAAGCTGCAAATTTATTTTCAAACAATTGCACACACACACGCAACTCATAGATAAACAACGATTACAATGCTAATTATTCCAATGTAGATGTATTCCGTGACCGTGATTTTTCCCAATAAATGTAATTCAGTCCCTATGGTTGTACTACGATATTGTTTTTCGGGGAAAAGTGTATGAATATGCCTCTATTAATTAAGATTAGTAGTCACATTTTATATTTATTTATTCCGCCAAGAATTTTAGAAATAAATGGACTGCTTTCGCTGGATAATTGTAGGGACATTTGACAACGCTACAATATGTCCGCAAATATAATGGTGTGCAAGTGCTCTTCTGGGGTGCCAGCCTGCTAATTATGTGCGTGCCGCGCCATTCTTTAATCTGGTTGGTGTGAATCAGTTAAGGCTGCAACCTCCGAAATCGTGAACTTCTGGCTTAAAAACAAACATGTCTCGCTCTAAAGGGTTTCCAAAACTGTAAAACAAAACAAACCTTAAAACGACTGTATTTGATCCTCCTCCGTCACGACGTCGTTGAAGCCTTAAAAGATAATATCATGAATATACTTAAGACATTTAGTGACAATGAAAATGATGAAAATTTGATTTTCTAGTGCTATAGTAAATTTATATAATAAATTAACAAAACTTGAAACTGCCCTTAATTATATTTTAAATAGTGTGCAGCTTGAAAGATTTCACCGAAGCCAACAAAAAAAATTACAGACCTTGGTTTGGACATCTGTAAAGGCGTAACAAGTTAATTACGTCTATTAAAAACGTTTATGTCTCTGATTTTAAATAGGAGTCGCTATGGCGCAATAAGGTAAGAAAATTTAAATTTTGATGGATTTGCAAGATCAAAGTAAGGGAGGAACGTCGACTGCAGTACGTTTATTATTTATTGCTTATTCGATGACGTAGAGAGACCAATAATATTTAGGCAGCCCAGCCCCGGTTCCAAAACCCAGATACTGTTTGAAGTCGCGTTCTCGGTATCGTCAATTTTGAAAACCAGCTGAAAGTTTTCCGGGCTTCTGCATCTCCGCTTGTTGTTTCTGCGCCAAGGAAGTGTTTATACCAACCATGTTATTTTTCAAAGTTTAACTATTTATCACTTCTTTTCTATCAATACTATTCCTACCAAAGACTTAAAATGTGATTCCGCAATAAAAGAATTTGTTGCACAAAAATATATAGAAAAGCTAAAATGGTAATGGTTGTTTATAACGTTTTTAAACTGTTTGAAATAAAAAAAAAATTTAAAGAACCCTTAAATTTTGCGGCACTAGTACCTTAGGCACATTTTTTTTTTATATAGAAAATGGCAAAGTTTAATTAAGTAAAAGCCCCAGATACCAGGGCCCCAAAGGTCACGGTCCGGCCTTGTGCCATTACCTTAAATGAATCAAGTCATAAAAATGCGGGGCTATAATTATTTAATGAAATATGGTTGCAAAAGTTTATTTTCACCGAAGCATGCCTTTATCGTTGTTCCTAAAATGAAGTAAATAAATATAATGTATATGTTATAAAAAATTTAAGAAAAAAAATTGAAAGCATTGGTTTTAAGAATTAACAGCAATTTTACCTCAAACAAGATGATGGGCAATGTATTGAAAAACTAACAATTTTCTAACGAATGAATTTAAAAGAAAATTATTTGAATTTAAAGGACAATGTTAAAATATATATAATGGATCACAAGTTTTCAATTAAAAAAATATAAGATATTTTTTTAAGAGGGAAAACTAAGCAATGATGTATAAAAAATTCTTGCGAGTACTATAAACAATCAGAAGTTATAAACATTAAAAATATTTTTTCTTCTTTCAAATGGGGTTGCGGATGGATAATTACCATTGCAGATCCAATACATTCCCTGGGAACTGGTATCACTCTTTTTAGTGTAGCATCGTATAGGTAGATACCACTGCTGCTACTTTTTGATGCTTCCCAGAGGGAAGTCGCTCTTGGCCCCGGCAATGCAAAATTGTGCTAGAATTACCTCCTGCCGCCGAGAGTACCCAAGCCAAACAGGCACTCTCAGACCGTTAACAGGCCGCACCATATACTGAGACGCTGTGTAAACTTTTGTATCATGAAAACTTCCGCGATCTCTTACTTCACATTGGGTCGAACATACTGATGGCAGAAGGCCAGTGCCTAACCAACTACGCCGCCACCCAGCCGGGAGTTACTGAAATGTTTTTCGAACAAATATTGGCAGGAAAAATCTTTTAACGTACACATGGGTGACAAAATAATACTGCTGTTCACCTGAAAGAGGGAGACGGCTTAATAGAGCCAATCCCCTTTGACTGACTACAGACTGTATGCGACGTGGATGCGGACGAGCGAGGTCATGAACAACTTTAATGGAATATGAAGCCATTCTTCGTGTGAGAGCGGTCTCTATGCCGAAATCTAGGAGCGGTGTAAATCTGTTGTACCTGAGTTTTTGAATTCCAAAATGACCCCACGCAAATATTCAATAATATTTAAATCAGGGCACTAGGCCAAATAGACCTACGTCCTCATGCTTTAAAACCCAATTTCGCACGATTTTAGCTCTAGTGATATAGTGGAGCGTTGCCTAAGCCCGGATAAATGGGCATTCCGGGAAATAAAGCCCAATAAAATAGCGCACTCCGGATCCCCAGGATACCACATAGCAGAAACCCCGCCATGCAGAGTAACAAGTGGCCCAAGACCACGCTGTAAGATGTCACCCCCATACCTCCAGGGCGGGACCACCCCCCATGCTTCCGCTACAGCTCGCACATGATGCATTCAGGAGCAATGTTTTTGCGCTCCGCCACATAAACCTCGTCCGGTGGTCTGGAATAGGGAGTAAACTGCCGACCATCCACCAGATGACTGCGCCACCGCTGTAAAACCCTACCCACCCGTGCTCTTACTACACCACCGCTTGTAAAGCATGACGTGCTGTTACCAAAGGTTTACGGTAAACCTTCCATACAAGTTCGAAGCATGCAGTTCCCTTTGGACGGTTCTGCTGAAACAGGTTACGTGAAGATGACTGTTCCACCAGACGTTATTTGGGATAGCGATGGTGCTGGGCCACCATGCGTTAAGACTCTTTTTTAAGTCCCCCGGTGTTTCTTCCGTCCACTCGTTAGCCGCCGTGACGCCATTCCCGCACTTTAGTATGCCGCCTAACGGCAGGATACAATTTCCTTCCCTGTTAATTAGCTGTTTCCGTCACCGAGCAACCAGCACCTCATTCCAACAATGATAATTTTTCGCGAACCTACAGTCCGCTCAGCCGCCGGTGCTCTTCAGAAATTACATTAGGACGCAAACACCTATTGCAGCTGTTGAGCGACTGATTACAGGCCACTGAATCCGCTGGCGGCGGACTGCAAACGTGCAAAAATGCATTGCGCGCCTTTGAAAATGCAGCCATGCCATTTCGCGGTGGTGTTCGTATTATTTTGTCACCCATCTGTATGTCGCAACAAAAACAAAATATAGAATCAAATTAAACGCAGAATATGAAGTACGACTTCAACAGAGCTAGACATTGCCATTTTGTGCAAAAAAATCAGAAAATATGCAAGGGAAGGGGTAACCCTAAATATTTGCCAATTGACTAAATACATAAATTTTAAGTTAAAACCAAAGAAACCCAATGAGGTGGTGCGCCCATACATAAATACGTTAATCAACTTTTAAGATAAATTCTTCTAAGAGTACGATAGAGTTCCCCCAAAACACCTAATAGGGCTATGGGTTCCATGATTCAAATAAGTTTGAAGACCACTGCTGTAGAGTAATAATGTTGCAAGTTAAGTTCTATTTCCACTCATACCTTCAGCAATAGCTGTGTGATTCAGACAGATGGGAAATATGTTAAAATTATAAGAAAAAGCACGCTTAATCACATAACAATACAAAGTAACGGTCCAGTCCTTCACGTAAACGCACTTCAAATGAAACCCAGTGATTAGTCAAAAATACTTTATCATGTACATTCATTGTATTTTTGCACTGGATTCTGATAATTTTATGTCTTTTATTACATGACTGCCGCTAATGAAAACAATAGACCTAATTAACCTTTGTACCCGCCCAATTTCAGCCTACCAGCTTTCCGCCAAACATACCAAACCGTAAACAAACATACCCAATTGCACTAAATTACAATTTCTAAAATGCTGGTTTTAAAAGCTGTTGTTGTTGAGGCATTACATATTGTTTTTTTTATCAGTATATATTTTCTTCCAAGATAAGTATGACAAAAACAAAATACATTTCTCTGCACTATACATATATATATTTTAAAAATTTACTTTAGTTAAGACCATGATTATTAGAATTCAGAGAAATTAATGTAAAAGTTACAAAACAGAAATAGATATTTGTCCCCTAATAAAATTTGTGAATATTTTTAAAATATCCAACTTATTCTTTTAAGTGCAACAAGATGAAAAAAAAAAAATCTACTTTAAATATAGCTAGTTGCATAGGCTTTTTCAAGTGTATAACTTTTTTCCCTTTTTCCTTCTCGATGCTAATCTCCTTAATGTGTTCTATACTACTGTCATTAAAATTCTCTTTTTCGAAACGTTTTACACCGTCGAACACGGGTTTCTTTCCTCACCGTTTAACCTGGCATTGTGTGTGTGTGTATGGGCTTTTCGAAATTGAATAACTATCTTCATGGAAGTTTCCCCTTTCCTTCTCGACGCCAGCACTTCTGGGCTTGTGCACACAATGTGATTACTATATTTATGCCATTAAAATTACCTTTTCCGAAATTTCTTTCACTTCTCCTTGTAAGACAGTTTTCTTTTCCTTTCGTTGAGACCAGCATTGTACAAGGCCTTTCCAAGTGTAAATTCTTTTTTTTCCTCCAGGGATAAGATTTTTTTCAAAAATTTCTTTTATTAACAAATGATTCACAAAAAACACTACTGCTTTAGTAAATAAAAAATATTAATTTAGATAGAATACATCACAAAAAACTAAGCATATTTACTTTAACAATTTCTTTAGAATCTAAAATAATAAAAAGGATTCGAAAAATTTTCCTTTATCAATCAATCATTACATACCATTAATTTAAAAAAAATGTCTTTAAAAACTAATCTAGTTATATACAGAAAAAAATAGACAATGCATAATTTTATTATTAAATAAATTAATAATGAATAAAAAACAATACTGTTTGAGTTTTTTTAAATATATTAATTTAAATCCATTACCATAACATAATGAATTAAAAATTTCCTCCGTTAGCTATTGAAATGACTATTTCTGGACGTTTAAATGTTTGACTAAAACTATAAATAATTCTTTTTACATGGAGGGGTAAAAAAACCCCAGAAATTTATTTATATCCACTGTATAAAAAACATTAATAATTCTTAATATAAGAAAATGATTAACAGGAAAATTAGGCATTGTGGTAAAAGCATGGGGTACTTAGTATTACATTTTTACACTAACTCTGCATTTCAGAATAGTAGTAAGAAATTATAATATAGAGCACCCCTCGCTTTTACCTCAATGACATTAATTTTCACGTTAATCATTTTCTTATATTAAGAATTATTTTTTTACTTTTTAGTTCAATTCACTATAAAAGCGTGTTTTTTTTTATTTTTTAAAACTATCATTTATTCTTTGTTGAATTAATGCTTGAGTTTGATATTTGGAGCCGGAATTAGTCTTGCTCTTCAATGGATATTAATTAACGAGTCTAAATGATACTTATTCTCTCCATTTATGGGGCCTCTGATGAGTCCCATATCATTGTATTTCAAAGATTCCATCTCTATAGATACAGGTCTAACTAATAAAAGTGTGCAAGAAAAAATATTAAATGTCAATCGTATTATCACCTTTTAAACGAATTGCTATAATATTAATTCGTATCATCACTTCTAATTGTATTGCTTTCAACATAAAAAAATATTTAGCAGTTAGAACATAAATTATTTTTTTTCGCATGCACAAGTCTTTTTTATTTTTTTTATTATTTTCAGAAAAACTAGACTTATATTATGGCTAACTCACCCACCCTCTCCTTTCTCACATAAAGAACACTTTTTTTTGTTTTAATTTGTATACATTTTCATGTTTAGGGGTGCACCTTTTTAAGAAGTAGGGTCTTTTAGTCACCAAATCTTGAAATCCTTATTTTTGAAATATCCTGATCAGGACAATGGAATAAAATTATAAATTATTGTATTGTCATCGGTTCTTGACAAGTGTGCAAAATTTCGAAATAATCTGACCTTTTAAAGTGGGTAAAAATCGAGTCCAAGGATTCCATTACATACAAGTGAAACTTATAAAAGTGTGTTAAAAAAAGAAAATAATACTATCTGATATAATAAATTATTTCAGCATTTTTCTATACTTTTGTTTTTTTTAGTACATCATTTTTTTAGAACAAAAACTATTAATTGTGATATGTTATCATTATTATCACAAGCTCATATTCATTATTTTATGTAACACAAATACTTCTTCAAAATTTAAAATGGATTTGAAAATCTACATTATTTACATTCACTAAATATTGAAAAAGAAATCAATATTATCTGATTGAAATATTTCAACATTTTGTTTCTATATTTCTTAGTTGATAAATGGAATAAATTTTTAAAGAAATGAAAACGTATCTGATGTAAAATGTATGAGCAAGATTGTATTAATGTTTCCTTGGGGATAATCTCTTATTTCTTCAACGTCAATTATAATTCCCTTTATTGTTATTTTTTCTACTTTTCCCCTCCAGAGAAACTTGATGTACATTAACTGCATGCAACATACTAGGTTAATTATCCAATTATTTTAAGATGAAAAGGGTAAAATTTACTTAATGCAAAGGTGAAGAAACACATGTACTTCCCGGTAAGGGACCCTCTCAATGAAGTTAAAAATTATGCCTTGAAAATTTTTTAAAGTTAATGCTTCCAAACTCCACACATTGATAGCAAACAATGGTAATTTTTAAATAAAAATAGTAGGAAATAATAATCAAAAAGTCTATTAGACAAAAAATACAAAATCTTTTTTTTAAATCCATAGATTGTAAGTAGATTTTTCAATCTTTGGTCTGAACATCAATAATAAAGTTTGATATATGAGGGAAAAGTTTTGAGCCATATTTATAAATTTCCGTTATTAAGTAAAATCGAGTAATTTTCAAAAAATAGTTAAAAAAAAAGTTCAAGGAATCGGATTTTTGTCTAAAAAAGCGAAGCATGCACTTTTTTAGGACGTAAGCTCGATTAATCACAACTGTGAGAAAGAGAAACGCAATGATTGAAAAATTATTTTCTTAATTGAAATGTCGGGTGAGTGAGTGAATATTAACGTCACACTATTCAGATACACGAGGGCTTTTGGCAACGGACCACGTAATTTTGAACCATGATCAAGTGACATGGACGACACCTGAGCTGGCACCCCCCCTCTCCTAACTACCACACCACGGAGGATGTTTCAGCTCTCGACAGATTTAACGTGCATCGCTGCGCTACACAGTGGGTCTAGTGGTACTGGGCTCGAACTCATGACAAGCCAGCCACGATCCGATACCTTGACCAACCAGCTACTGCAATGAAATGTCAGAATTGACTCATTGTAGAAACAATAACAAAAATGCAAATAGTTATTTTGTAACAAGTAATATAAAAATATTTTTTGCTACTTTTTATTAAATAGTTACAATTAATATAAATATGTATATACACATGACAGAATCACAACATGAAGTGGTAATTAATTTTTATTAATTATCATTAAAGTATCGTATTGTCATCCAAAACAATCGTGTATATTAAATTTCAGCTCAATTGAGCGCTTTAAAATGTATTTTATTAACGATTGAAAATTCCACCAAGATAAATAAATATATAGAGTGTGAGTTAATCGCAGAAATTAAAAAAAAATTATGCCACACACACGTCCTGGTGAAATACATGGTCCGTTCAATTCTGGAATAATTTTTTTTGTCTGATTTTGATATGGAAGATAAGATAACAGTTTTAAAAATGATGGAAAATTCTGAAATCTTTTCCCTAGCCATCTTTCAGCTTCTCTGTGTAATAAACAGCCAACAGGGTCAAATCAATCTTGCTTTTAATGTTTTTAATTACCATCTTTGAATAATTGCAATTATGGAATTAAAATGGTCAAAATGGATTCCTTAGATCATTTCCCATCTTTTAGTACCTTTGGCACATTTCTGAATGAGGCGGTTCTAGAGGATAGCCTCACATAGAAATGTTTGCAAATTCGTGATATTTAATAGTGTAGATAATCCTGTTAATGTGTCAAAATAAACAACAAAACATGGTATTTTTCTCTTTTATTACTATGTACTAACAGATAATGATTAGACATGAAGACAACAAGCTAATATATAAAATAAAGAAAAGAGCAATACAGCTGTAATTGTAAAATTTTGAACAGTCAAATTCCCAAAAGAAATAATGAATATTCTCAACCTTTTAAGTCCCCTCAAAAACTGAGTAATATTCCAATAAATAATTAGCTTATTCAAAATTTTCCAGGAAAAATGCAAAGAAAAGTGCAATTGGGCCTTTGTCATCAATAAATTCATTAATCCTAAAATGATGCTAATAAAGAAGGAAGAGCAATTTGCTACAAGTCAGACTACACACCACACGAATAAATAAAACAAATGAGCACACAATCCTTACATTATGCACGACATTAATTCAAGAACTTGTTCTGTGTTTGCTTGCTAGTAAAATGAGAAATATTTCTTGAATTAAGAAATGTAATCTAGAATATAAAATGCACAATGAGATTCATTCATGTTTTAGAAGTTCATTTAATTCATTATTTGAATGAAAGATTTAGATGCTCCAATAATATAAGAACCCTTTTTAATTCCCTTCATAACTTGTTCTTTTATAGTAAAAGAGGCCCAAGAAACAGTTTTAAGTAATGCATTTTTCCCCAAGCAAAAAATACTGTATTGCTCTTCTTAACACACAACTTCACTAGAGGAAAAAGTTTTGGTAAAACACACATACACACTTGAGTGAATAATTCAGTTATTTTATAAGTTATTTGCCAAGGCCTGCCATGAAACAGACATCTTTACAGAAATTAGAAAAAATAAACCAACAAGCAAGTGGCAACAGTGTTTGGGAAAAAAACACTGACCAATAAAATTTCTTATTCTAAATCACACAATATTGATATTCTTTAAAGTATTCTTTTTTACAATAAATACCCAGTGCAATGACTATTCTTTCTGGGAAAATGAGAATGTCTTCAGTAGAGTAATATTAAAGCAAGGTTTTCCCTGCCTCTTATCATGGCAGAATTAGCAAAAATCTGATAACTACTACTAGAAATCTGACAATTAATTACACATCCAGCCTCAATTGGGCTTTGTTGTCTTCATATGTGATCATAAAATAAAATAATAACTAGTGATAAGTATGCATCGTTCAAAAGTGGCAACAAGATTGGGCCACTCTAGAGCGTCAGCAGTTTTACCACTATTCAGTGACTGTCCTTGGCAGTAATTGGAATGGTAGACCCAGTTTTAGGATTACTGCCAAGATCAGTAGATGGAGAGTTGGCCAGCTTGGGTGCAGGACCTTGTCCAGAAGTAATGTAAAGACTGAAAAAAGCAACAAAAAATTAAGAAAATATAATACTTATTAAAACAATCAAAAATTATTATTTTGTTTCTAAATTTTGTAAGTCTTTAATTTGAATAAAACACAAAAAACTGCTTTGAGTTGTATTTTTTGCAATTGCCACTGGTGTAGCTAGTCCTGAGTGGGCCCTGTATCAAAATTTTTTGGGGACCCTTATTTGGTGCCTTTTGACTAACGATTATTTTCTTACACATATTGGGCTCCCGTAGCTTGGGACACCATATCATTGTTATTGCAGTAGCTACACCCCTGGCAATTGCCCTTTTACATAATCTTAAAATTTTACCAAAACTAGTCTTAACATTTTGGAAAATTGAATTTCATCTTTTTCTTAATAATGGAGCAATTGTAATTTATGGAATTTATTTAATCAGATCAAGAGTTCAATAACAAAAATCTGTTAAGACTATTTATATAAAAATCAATAAAGCATTAAAAAAAACTCTGAATATTCATAGAATATAACAAATTGTGAGTGATCACAGAATTAAACATATTCAAGTTACTAGCTTAAAAAATACATTTTCATCTTTTAAAATTTTACAAATCTCTGAGCAGATTAACACATTAAAAAATTAGGAAGTACGAGGCAGGTTTTTTTTTTTAAATAGTTAAAAATAGTGAAATTTAGACCTAGATAGATTGAATCTTTAAGGAATAATATTTTTAGCACTCTCTAATCTCAAAATAAATAATTTAAAGCCTTAATTATAAAATTAAATTAAAAATTAACTGAATTACAATATTCTCAATTTATTAAAAAAATCCTCTCCAAATAAAGTACATCCCCCTCTGATGTACATCCTGATTACGACTTTTAACACCAACATATTCTTTTAATACCTAAAAGCATAGCATAAAATAAAAGTATACCTAAATAGTGCTTTGTTATTAAATACAATTACACACATTGATGTTCAAAACTAAACATCAGCAAAAGTAGAAATAGTTAAATTAAATTGAAAAGCCTGATGTAGTGTAAAAGCAACTTATTAATGTTAACCAAGTATGATACATGTTAATTTTATTAGTTACGATATAGAACAATGGGTGGACTAACAGGAATGTTAAAAGTTAATGGAAGAAGAATTCAGGATTGTTTGTGTAATCTCCATGTGCTTGTGTATATTTCAACTGTTATAAATGTTGATAAATTGACTTTTTAAAAGGCAAAATGATTGGAATGCTGGATGGCAGATGATTACAATAAGAAGCCTGTTTAATTATAAAAACTTAAGAATCCCCATCAAAGACTGAATTTGATTTTACTTCTAAACCAATTGTTTGGTTTAGAAAAGCTGTTCCTCCAAAAGGACAAAACAATAACATTACTTATCATGGAGAAGGTAATAAATCAGATTATGGTCTAATTATAGTTTTAAAAACCTAAAAAACACGCTTTTATAGTGAATTGAACCAAAAAGTAAAAAAATTCTTAATATAAGAAAAAAATGATTAACGAGAAAATTAATGTCATTGGGATAAAAGCGTGGGGTGCTCAATATTAATTGTTATAATTTCTTACTAGTTCTATTCCGAAATGCTGAGTTGGTGTAAAAATGTAGTACAAAGCACCCCACGCTTTTACCCCAATGACAATTTTCTCGTTAATCATTTTTTTCTTATATTAAGAATTATTTTTTCACTTTTTAGTTTGATTCACTATAAAAGCATGTTTTTTTTTTTAAAAACTATAATTTATTTTTCATTTTTTAGTTCGATCTATAATAAAGGCCTGTTTTTAAAACTATAATTTTTTCATTGTTGAATTTATTCTCAAGTTTGATATTTGGAACCAGAATTATGTGGCTGCTGGAATTAATCTTGCTCTTCAATGGATATTGATTAATGGATCTAAATGATACTTATTCTCTCCGTTTACGGGGCTTCAAATGAGTCCCACATCGTTATATTTCAAAGATTCCGTCTCCATAGATACAGGTCTAACTAATAAAAGTGTGTTAAGAAGAAATATTAATGTCAATAGTATTATCACCTTTTAAATGTATTGCTATAATGTTATAATTCGTATCATCACTTCTAAACATATTGCTTTATAAAAATATAAAATATTTAGTAGTTAACCATAAATTATTTTTATTCACATGCATGAATTTTTTCTTATTCCTTTCTCACATAAAGAACACTTTTTTTGTTTGTCTTATTTGTATTAATAACAAGCGTCATTATTTTTAGGGTTGCACCTTTTTAAGGGGTAGGGTCTTTTTAGTGCCATATCTGGAATTAGTCACCAAATCTGGAAACGATATAATGAATTAGTCGCCAAATCCCGTAAATCCTTAAAATCGTTATTTTTGACAATCCTAATCAGGACAATGGAACAAAATTTTGAAATTATTGTATTGTCATCGGTACTTGACTAGTGTGCAAAATTTTGAAGTAATCTGACCTTTTAAAGTGGGTAAAAATAGAGTCCAAAGATTCCATTACATACAAGTGAAACTTATAAAAGCATGTTGAAAATGATACTGAAGCTTATTGCAAGTCTCATGGTCTTAAGTATTAAATAGAATTTTAATTTCAGTGAGAAAAATACTTATTTGGGTGTTGTAAATATATATCAGAATATAAATCAAATGTGCAATCAGTTTGGTGAAGCTAGTTTTTTAGATGCAAGACTAGAAGTTGAATAACCAACAAATTATAAATGCTATTCAAGGAAGAAAGCCTCAAATGATGAAATTAAAGTATGACCAATCTTAATGCCTGAAACTAATGTTTTCCAGACCAGAATATGCCTAAATTTTTCATACCTCCATGTACCACTGCAGGAGGTTTTTATAGAGCAACTACAAGACTATTAAAAAACAGAAAAAATAAATTATGTTTAACTTAAAGAGACATATGCACAAAAAAGGTTTTGTTCTTTGAAGTCAAAGATACTTTAAAAGAGTTTAAGTTTAAAAAAATTAGACTGGGTAAATTGTGTTTATAATATATAAAGATTGTGTAGTATTGATTTTATAATTTGATGATATTGTACAATTTGAAGATCTGACAGTCACATAAAACACTTCATTGTCAAATTAAAAATTAAGTTCAACTTCAAAGTATTGGAAATAATTCATAGATTGAGAAAACTAATGCTAAAATTTATATCCACGAACACGATTACATTAGGAACATTTACTAGAAATATCAACTTCAATGTTTCTATTACGTTTCTTCCGATTATAAATGGACAGTGTTATCAAAGCAGTAATGTTTCAATACTAACAATGAAATTTCTGAAATAAGCGAACCATACAGGAAACTTAAAGAAAGCTCAGCATTTCTAGCCAGTCCTACCAGATCTGAAAGCAGCTATACTGTTAACATTCATACTTAATTTCAAACTAATCCAGGGAAAGAACACCGAATCTTTTAAATCATATGTAATCAAAAATAAGATCTTTCAAAGACAGATTTAAGAATAAACAATAATAGTCAATGACTAAGCATTCAATATGGAATACAAAATTTCCATAGGTTTAACTCCTACTTGATAGCCTACATGTATTATACATTTAAACAAAATGTGGTAACTATCCAAAATAAAGGTTAAATATGTATCTCTGATAGATGTAGCAAAAGAACTGATTTGGATTATAAAAATAATAAATTAATGAAATCTGAGCATGCTGATCTGATAGCATGCTATTTTGTGACAACCAAGCAGCGATCAATTTTTCTACATATACACAAACATCCCTAAAGAAAATAATCAATCCGCACATAAACATCAAATACTATTTCTTCATAATTTAATTTATGATAACCTTTTGACTGAAATATATTAGTATGAAGAGGAATTTAGCTGATGTGTTTACTAAGGCTCTTACTACAAAGTATTACTTAAAAACTTTTATAGACAAAATATATCTGTGTAAACTTTTTTTTTAATATTATATCTCATTATTATATATCTTATACCTCCACACATTCTTCAAATCTACTTTTATGACCAAAACATTCATTGCATTTCACCAGAGAGTGTTGCCTTTTAAAACAGCATATCATCTTTACTTAGTCTGTATATTTGACAGATATAAGACAAACACTTTTTCTTTAAAAACCGTTATTATAGAAAGGTGAAAGATTTAATTTCAAGGCTTTAAATACAGTTAAAACTATGATAAATGATAGAGGCACAGAAGCATAATTTGGGGAGAAAGGCTCGTATA
The DNA here is from genome assembly GCA_019973955.1 of Trichonephila inaurata madagascariensis. Taxonomy (NCBI): domain Eukaryota; kingdom Metazoa; phylum Arthropoda; class Arachnida; order Araneae; family Nephilidae; genus Trichonephila; species Trichonephila inaurata. The sequence continues at coordinate 237,900 of BMAV01012685.1, forward strand.
TACTTTGTGTTTAAAATACAGTATGTCACTTAAAAAAAAAGCACTCTCAGAATTGTATACAAGTAAACAGCAACAGTACCACAAACAATTTTAATATTCAATGCTAATAGCTAATCACTGATAATGATCATTTACTTGCCTGTTATCACTCCAAAAACATATTTAATTTCAATACAAACAGTTACTTTTTCTCTTGATACCTAGGGGTTTTAAAACTACAAATAATATGCTTATTTATGTACAAAAAGTAATACTAATTTTCTAAGAATTATCCTCTGATAGTTTTTAATGAAGATATTGCATATCATTTTCGAAAGATTACACTCATTCCTTTGTAAATGTTTCACGTATTAATTTGAGAATGTAAGTTTATTTAAGTTCTGTACTAGCTTATTCAAAAAAAAGGATATAAACCATAACTCAATCTAACTCACCCATCTCCACTCATGTTACTGTTTTCCTTTTTTACCCCATCTTGTACTGCTTCCATGCCAAGTTCAGCAAGACAGCGCAGAGCCCCAAGAGCAGCCTGATCATGAGCTGCTTCAATAGTTGCACCAGCTCCATGTTTCACTTGATTAGGATTAATTGCCACAGATACTAAACAGATATGCTCTAATTTGGCACCCTAAAATGAAAACATTTATGAGTTTTATGGTAATAATAAATTGAGAAAAATACCACTATCACCTTCATTGATGAAAACAAGCTTAAAACTTAAAAGCTGCAAATTCTTAAGAGTATAATAAGACATATGAACCTACAAATGCTCTTCGAAAACCTATCAAATATATGTTTCTAAATTTAAATAAACAATTTCTCAATTATCATAAGGTTCCATACCTTTACAGCTAACCAAAGTTAAAATATAATAGAAAGTAAAAAAAATATGTATCATGATACAACATCTAACAGAATAGTTTGATATTTACTTTTAATAGAATGCAAAACGTATGATCAAATGTGTTAACACTACATAACATATCCTAAATTGAAATGAATGGGTGGGGGGCAATTTACAATTTAATACATCTAGCAGAAGCTTTTAAAAATTTAAAACTACTATACAGCTCCCTCTCCCATAGGAATTGTATAATTCTTTTCAACATTTGCATACTTTTTTCCACTTCTGTTCATGAGGACATGTAATTTTAGAGAAAAAGAGACTTAAAATAAGGAGAAAATATATTGAGTATTTAACCAGTATCTCCCAATTTTTTTAAAAAAGGATGTATGTTTGGGCATTTAATTTACTAATACACCCACACATAATGTAATGTAAATATAAAAGGAAGTATAATCAAAATTTTGTTGAAAAAATATGCAATTAATAAATTATAAAAACTAGATTTTAAAAAAATCCTAAATTTTATTACTAGTATTTCATTTCCTAGGATATATTTTAATATCTAGCAATTCAATTGTCTCACAAAGGAGAGAAAATTTGTTTCAAAATCTAGTAAATCAATTTTTAATTAGTAGATAAATAAGATTCCTGAAAATACTGATTTTATTCCTTTAACTGCTTTAAAAGTTTAGAGTGCTATTGTAAAATGGAGATTTAATGTACTAAACTTCCACTATACAAAAGAGATAACACTCGATTATATTCATTCTCAGAAATGATCTCAAGAAGGGGAAAAACTGTTGCACAGAAGACAAGTATATCCAGGATATCAAGCAGGTTTTGAGAAAATAAAAATAAACATTGTGATTCTGAATAAACTTAGCCTTCTAGTATTTTTTAAAACTATCAATCACAGAATACAGTTTAGACTTGAATTTCCTACCCTTCTTATAGATGCTCTTGACAATAAGAAAAAAAATGGATACTAAGCATTTTACTTTTTTTTTAAGTAATACAATATTAGAATAGTTACTTGAATAATCTCATTAACTGAATTATCACCATTTAAAGACAAATTCTTGAATGACTTATTGTCTTATTTCAAATCTACAAAAGGACATTTGGCAACACACAAACCTTGTAATTTCAAACCAAGGACAAATTTTTAAAATAGACTTGGAAGAGAAAACATTTTATCATAATGAATATAAAAATCAGCATTTTACCATTCCCTGTATCAAAAAATTCCAATCATTAAATTCTGGACTCATTTTTTTTCTCCCAATTAACTCAGAACAAAATCTTCCCTCACACCTAAACACTTCTCATTATTCTATACCTTTTGATAAGTCGGTTTCCCTCTTAGAGAAACACCAATTTAAAATTATTTTAAATGAGTACTTAAATACAATTAAAATTTCTTCAGTGTATTTTTTTAAAAAATTTTGGCATTTTTATTTAAGTCAAAATATCATTCTACAAATTACCATACATTTCAGTTTAGATTATAAAATAAGTCTTACTTTTGGGAAATCGGTGAAATGAACAGGAAAACCCACCACTTCAGCCAAGTACAGCAATTTTTGTTTAAATCCTCCCATTACCTGGTGAGTAACAGTTTTCATAGAAGCTTTTCGAATTGCTTCAGCAGTTTTTGATATACCTAAGGAATATATTTTTTAAAAATTTGTTAATTATAACCTGAATGAATGTTGATTCCCCCACCCACTTAAAATAAATATTTTAACTAATTTTTAATAGAAAATTAAAGAATACTACCAGTATCAAGGAGTTCTTTTGCAATAATTGCTACAGTTTGAAGCATTTTATTAACTTGTATAGGACCACCAGGAGCTCGGTGAAGGGAAGCTACAAATATAAACAAGTGATTTTTTAAAAAACATTTAACTTTTTTAAAATGCAAGATTTAATAATTCCTCAATTTCTTTCAAATTTAAGTACTGAAATTATTTGAAAAGCAAACTTTTCTATATATTACAAAGAAAAAAATCTTTTAGATCTTACCTGAATTTGCTAATGTATACCCCTGGATGTTATTCTGGTCAGACAATGATGCTTCTGGCATAAGCAACAATCCAGGAACAAGTTGTCTTCCCATTTTACCATCATTATCTAACTTTTCACCTAGAAGTAAATTTAGTGATTCAATAAATATTGAATATAATGCTTTGATGACATTTCTTTATGCAACATGGAATGTCCAATGAAATATAGAATGAAAGATATGTACATTCAAATATAAAAATAAAATGCAACGAAAACAATGAATCCCACCAAATTAAGCATTTGAAATAAATGAATCATTCATTTGGAACAAAATCCTTATATCAAAACTTCTCATCTAACAAGCAAAAATAATACCAAAAGAATCTTAGTCCGTATTATATACATTCCCTTTAATGAGGCAATCAAAATTGCTTTTTTTTTGTAATAGGAATTTTAATTTTACTAAACAAAAGAAGAAAATGCTCTCAACTATTTTATACAATCATACTAAAAATTCATTAACTTCTAATCAATCAAATATTTTTTACAAAATGTTGAGATCAAGCTATTTTTAATGTCACTAAAAATTAATTTTTAATACATAAAATATATCATACTTAAAAAATTATAAAATACATACAAGTAAGAATTAAAAATATACAAAACTATTCAGCACAAATTAGATTTTAATGAATTTTATTTTATATTCATACCTTCATGATCTGAATAAATTTTTCTTTTATCTGAATCTTGAGTCTGATACATATGAGGGCTCTGAAAATATAAAAATTAATACAAATATAAATACTCATATTTAAAAAACAACATTCAATTCATTCACAAAACCCTAATTTTAAAAAATTTAAAATGCCTTATATATTATATAAACAATTTGGATTTAAAAATAAAACAATTAAAAATTTCAGCCAATTTAAGGATGCATATCTTTATTGTAAATCAAGATTACTTATCTTATTTCTTTAAGCTTTGAAAAATATGAAAACAATAAGAAAAATAATCTCTAATTTTGATACTCAATAAAAAAATTCACACATGCACCATCTTTAAAATTTATTAGAATACATTTTGATCTGAAAAAATAGTTTTAAACATAAGATCATTGATTCATTAAAAATTTTTGAGTGATGTACCAAAATTTCTATTCTGAAAAAATAAAATTTCTCAACAGAAATTTTAAAACGATTTTAAAAGCATTAACATTCAAGATATTTGCATATAAAATGTTATGAAAATTAATTTTATTCATTATAAAATCAGTTTTATTGTTTCAACAACTATTTACAATAGTAAATAAATTCAAGAAAAGGATATTTAATGACATAAAAAAAAAATGGATGAGAGAGTTACAAATCTACTATAATTAATACCCAAAAATAAATAACCTATATTTAGGAGTCTTGAAGAACGAATATTAAAAAAAAATTCCTTTTCTTTACATACTTTCACAAATATTTTTAAAAATCAATAAATAGTTTCTTTCCTGAAACTTATATATCAGCAAAAGATAATAAATTCTTATAGAGAAATGTTTATTATTTTTTTATTATCATCATGTTCTGTTCATTTTTAAATTATCAGGGGAGGATTTTAATAAAAAAAAATTCTTCAAAGATGTTCAATTCCCCCAAACCAAATATACAAGCAAAAATAACGAAAATGACTAAATAAGCAAGGTAAGGGAGCTAAATATTTTTTAAAATTTAAATATAGATGCCTCACCTCTAAGCCTGGACTTTTAACTGTAGGTTTACCAGGAGATATTATTGGCCTAGAATAACCCATCCGTTGTAACATGGCTTCAGCAGCATTACGTTTTGCAGTTTTCTTGTTGGGACCAGAACCATTTGTAGTTAAGTCACCGAGAGAACACTAGAATAATGAAATTCAGTTTTTAAATGTTTATTATCAGTTTTCCTAAGACAATTGCACATTATGAATTTTAGGGAATTAGCTGACAACAATTAGATATTATGTAGAAAAATTTAGAAAATAACATTTTAAATTCATAAGTAACTTAACATTTTCACTCACATTGCAATGTAAAACATTTTTCAATGCTGGTTATTGCTTAAATGAATAATAAGTTATACAGTTCTGAAAATTACAGTTAACTAACAAAGTCCTACAACAGATTAATCTGTTTTAACACATCTGGTCTTGCACCCATGCATAATTTGGCTTTATTGTTTCTAGAATATTATGTCATTCATTCATTCCAGCTATTAAATGCAGGGTAATTCTTATTTTGGATTGAATTAGCTGAACTTAATTGCATAAAATTTTGGACTTATTGTCTGTTTAAGTTAATTCTTTATCAATTGGCTACAATTGATTCTATGTAAATTTATTTAGTTGAATAAGAAGTGGGATATTCGATACTTGCATAACACATGTGTACCAGAGAATTCCCGTTTTAGACTAAATTAGTTATACAGTAAAAAGTCACAGTTAGCTTAATGTATTTTCTTTTAAATTACTTTGATTTTAAAACAAAATGAGTATGGGTGAAATATTTTACATATAACTGAAAATGTCTTAAAAGTTTTTGATAGTTCACATTGTAGAAGTAAAATTAGTATGGCATCAGTTACAAGTAACTCATGCCATAATTTAATATTTAACTATCTGAGAAATAATGGATGACTGAATAAACCTGACACAAAGGCTTTAATACTCAGCACTCAGAAAACCCCATAATTAACATGTAGAAGAGATTACAGAATAAATTAAACGTATTAAACTGCGTCATGCAAATGGATCAAGATTAAAGGCAACTACTTGCCCCTTCCCTTTTTCCAACTGATGGAGATGTTCTGCAGTTAAACAAGTGTCACAGATGGTGCAAAAAGTTTAAAAATGGAGATAGGAATCTCAAAGATGCCACACAAAAAGGACGGCCCCCAAAATTAGATGATATTCTGAAGGGGATAGTGGATAGAAGTACTCATTAAACAACTGCACAATCATCACTGAAGATTGGCTATCCATGGTCTACAGTTCAGGATCATCTTCGTTGCACAGGCAAAGAATTTGGGTCCCTCATGAATTGACAGAGACTGTGCTCAATCAACTGGCATACCATCTGCATGTCTCTTTTGTCTTGGTATGAAGCTGATCCTTCTTTGCAACAATTTGCAACCACAGATGAGAAGTGGGTGCTATACAAATTCCCGAATGAAGACAATGGCTTTCTTCTGGAGAAGCATCTGTTCTGACACATCAACCATCACCAACAGTAAAATAGCTCCTTGTTTGTGTGGTGGGACTTTTCTGGAATAAATCCTATGAATTGTGCTTAAACCTGGTCAGACCATTACAGCAATTTTGTGTATTACAATGTATTGTGAACAACTGGAGCAAATAAAGAAAAAGCTTAAAAAAAAAAACATGATCTGTTTTGATCCAACAGAAAAAGGATGCTTCAAACAAGGTAATGTGTGGCTTCACACTGCAAAAAAACAGGAAAAAAATAAGAGAGCTGGGATTGGAACTTTTACCTCACCCACCCCATTCACCAGATCTTATGCTGTTGGAATACCACCTTTTCAGATCTGGAGAGCATACACCAAGTGGAAGAAAATTCAACACTATTGGAATAGTGGAGGGGAGGGGGAGTTTTTCAATGAAAAATCGAGACTTTTTTTTATCATGGAGATTGAACAACTGCCTTTATGCTGGCAAAAAGTGTTAGAAACTGATGGAAATTATTTTGTTGGTTAGTATTTAGGATTTCTATAATAAATAAATGTTTTTTGCCACCAAAAAAAAAAAGATTATTTTTTGGTTTTCACATATTATTTCTCACTCTAAATTTGAGAATTTTTCAATCAAACAAAATGAAGACTTCTGAATATTTTAAATTGTTTCAAAAGCAAATAGACAGAAAAATTGTTAAAATAAGAACCAACAATGGAATGATCAGCCATGAGTTTTCCCTAGTACTTAGAAATCATGCATGACCCAACAGAGAACCAACACTTATATCCCTAAAGATAATGGAGATTCAGAAAAATTTAATTCAACCTTGTTAAATGGAATACATGCACTTTTAAATGACAGTGGACTTCAAGAAATCTTTTAGAGAGGCTGTAACATGTTTTAGCTATGTAATATAGTCATGCATAAAAATTTCAGTAAAACTCATTTTGAATAACCTAACAACCAGAAACTTTCCATAAATCACTTAAACTTTTAATTGTTTTGCATTTACATATGCTCTAAAAAACATCTAAACAAGTGAAAAAGTTTCAGATGGGGAGGAAGGTTGTAATATTAAGCATTCAAAAATACCTTAATCAGCATGATAAAAGAGAGCCTGAAGCACCAAATAGAATCATATGTCACAAATTTTTATATTAGATTACAGAACAGAAGCTATTATACACAACAAAGAGAAGTTGTTATAAAAATCGCAGAGAGAGCCAATCAACGCTGAGACGTAGTGTGAGGCAGTATTTGTTGAACAATTACTTCACATTTAAATAAAATACTTTTCCTCTTTCTACATCATTAAATTACAACTCTAACTATTCTTTGGGTTTTCAGATTTATTTACATGTCTATATTTATTTGTTCACTGTAATTGTGTTTCAATAAAGCAAGTTAAGCAAATTCTTGTTAATTGCTATATTTAAGTGATGACAAACTGTATTATTGGTAGTAACCAAAAAAGGATCTTTGACATGTTTTACATTTAATTTTATTCTATTTAATAAAATGTTTATTAATGTCTGCATTTTATTAGTAATTGTGCAGAACTTTCACGTTGGAAAAAGTAATTTTTATAGTTTTGTACATTAGTAAATACATTTCAAAGTAACACCAGCTGGGCAGATATAGACTTCATTGTTTGTTGATGAATGACATTGTACAGCCATTTAAAAAAATTAAAAGCATTTTCTATATTTGAATGGTTTAGAGAATGGAGTGCCAAATCAAAATGTTTCTTTTCACTTGACCATGGCTTAAAATTATGAAGTTCATCACTGATAACCCCTATGTTACTTCAAAGTGTGATGTGAATAATGCATGCAACCAATCAACCAAATCTAAATGAAAATTCTGTTTAAATTGTTTTTAAAAGCCAAATCTCTGTAACACTTAGTTTTTATTGCTCAGAGTGTAATTACTGTCAGATTTCAATCAGTTTACTTTAAAACATTCCTAACTTTCTATAATAATTTTTTTTAATGTTATTAAAAATTTGACTTTTTTTTACCTTTTTAAGGGGCAATTAACCTTTAGAAAAAAAGGAGGTAAGCTTTATCAAAACTAGCATTGATTTAGCTTTTTTAAAAAAAAATGAGCATATCAATTTATAAAATATTTGTAGCTGATTAAAAACAAGAATCAGTTGCAATCTATCCAAGAAAGAGTGAGAGTGATATTAATGTTGCACTAAAAAACAACATAAGGGTTATTGGTGAGGGACCTCGTAATTTTGAATCTCAGTCAAGTGATGAGGACACCAACCTCTCCTAGCTACTACACCAGCAAGAGGACATTGAGCCTGCCAGATTTCACGAGCATAGGCTCCTACTACACAGGAGTCTTCAGAGACACCAGAAAATCTACCCATGAGAGGGTGAAGTTATAGCAATAAGAGTGCTTCAAGAGTCTGGACCCTGGGACTAATGCAAAATATCATTATACCCTATCCCCATGCCACAAAGTCCTGCCAGAAGCATTAGGGCTTCACTAGGCTACAACTTTCAATACATCCAAAGTATCATAAAATAAAAGGAAGGGAAAAAAACACATGAAAAATAAGGAAAGGGACTCTAATTTTTTAACTTGGTAGTAACAAACGAAACTTCTATAAAAATTTAGCATTATCTGGAAGCCGCATCATAATAATCCTGCTTTTGATGATTCAACACCTACAGCAGGAATGACACTAAACTAAAAGTTTAGAAGACAAATACACAACAGCATTTAACTAACAGGAAACATTGCCTTGCCATGTGACGAACTACAATACAATATTCAAAAATTCAATTGTTAGAATGGTGATACAAAGAAATAATTTACATCAGACAGGCTTTAAAACAAGTACAATCATTCATATAAAATAAGTTTGATTGCTTCATTAACTCACCTGCATTATAAATTCTCGTTGACGCGGTTCCCCTCGTTCATCTATCACAGTATACACAGGTTCCCGTTCCTTTTTTGCTTGTTGTATTTGAATGAGACGACTAATTGGATTTATTCCCTGACCATACTGAGGATCTGCCTTCTGTTCCTACGGCAAATAGCTTTTTAATAACCAAGGTATAAATATTTCACAAAAAAAAGTTAAATATAAATGTCAAAACACAAAATGTCTCATTTATCTGCTAATATCATTAACATTTCTTTTTACGTGAATTTTCTATTTATATAACAAACTGTGCACCAAAAAGAATAGGTAAAATTAAAATTAGGAATCAAAATTTTAACCTGAAAACTGCATATTACTTTAATATACAGCTTTTAATCATGCAAGCAAGTATTCATATGAAAAGTATATTAAATGCCACATAATTATATTCGAGTATACTGATAATCAAGATCAATCTATGAGAGACAACAGAAATATACTGTGTCCATAGAAAAATATATTTCCATAAAATGCAAAAAACTGCATAGATATTTTCAATGCATTTATAAAACTATAATTACAAATGAGTGGGAATCCCCAAGATATCCTATTCAAATGTGAACAAGTTTATTGAGACTGAAATTTAGATTTTTAGTGTAAAAGAATTCATCTCTCCTAAAACATTATTAGTCTATTAAATGGAGATATAAATTACATATCTTTGGAATACTTATATGAAAGTTTATTTTATTCATTGACAGCATTATATTCCAATAGTTGCATGCTTAATGAATGCTATAAAAACTTACAAATAATAAAATGAGAGCACAAAAAAAGCAACAGTTAAAATGTTAATTATAATGATACATGTAAGAAAAATAGTAGATTCGTATATTAAGAGAAGGATTTAACATACTATGTTGCATAAAATTTCTAAAATCCATACTGTTTTGCAATGCAGCACAATTTAGCATTAAGTTGCATGTATTCATTCTTACACTAAGATAATGTGCTGCAAATTCTAGCAAGGCATGAAAATATTCAATTTGTTTAAAATAATATTCAAGTTATAGTCAGATGATTTAAAAATGCAGTCCAAGGCAAGGGGATTTCTTTATTTTTGTATTAATACTTTAAAATAATCTATGTCATTTTAAATTCAAAAACAGTACACTATTTTAGTCTAGTTTTACAATGAAGCATGCTTTGCAGTGAAAACTTTTTGACTTCAAAAGTAGTTATACATAGAAAAATTTCATTTCATTAAAAATATTAGCAAACACTAGTTTTTATAATATGCAATGAATTGAATGATGCTTCGAAAAAAAAATTTATTTTCAAGTTTAAAAGTATTTTAGAATTGATTTTATCTGACAGCACAACATAGAGAAATTTTAATAGAATGTCATGTGGTGTTATAGAAAATAAATCCTTTTCTGAAGCTAAGCAATCTGTTAAACATTTCATAAAAACCATCAATCTAATGAAAAATGAATACAAAAGTGTGTGTAGAAAAAGATATAATGATTGCAGTATATTACGAACTGATTGAAAGATGTGTGAAAATGAACTGATTTCTCATCCATTTGGAAATATTGTGCATCCTATCTCAACATTTTGATTCGAGCTAGCAATGCCACTTAAAGCTGCATGGTCATATATAATTAACATGGTTTTGGTCATTAGCACACTCACATTATCTCATGTCACCCAACCGGTATAGAGGTTACACCAGTAAGTGTGAGAATATTTTTAGTAAACTGACATTTTTTCCCATGTTATGAACCTCGAAGATAAGTAAAATAAAGTTATACTATCAATTTTAGTTATTATCAAAATACAGTATTACCCAAGGAAATTCAGACATCGTAAAAACTAAATGAAAGTTACAACAAATTCGCCCTCAGAACCTTAAATTGCTTTTATATAGATACATCCAATATAGATGATAACCAAATTTGCTTATAGCTATAAACCACCACCTGTATAGTGTGGTTAGCAATGCTGGACTGCTGGGTGCCGTAGGGCCTGGGTTCAATCCCAGAGAAAACATGAATGTTTGTAAAATGCATAGTGCCTCGGTGTTATAAATAACCATCGGTGCCACAAGTCTCATGTGGTTGGTGGAAGTGGGAAGAGAAGTGGGAGGCCCCTGACCACCCCTGCTTAGGCTTCCCCTGTAAATTGGGGTGGTGAAACCAAGCAAAACCGTGACAATACCTGCATGGTGCTCAAAGCTGGGTGTTTAAATTGCCAGGTATAAAATTCTGTCCTTAGCCGATGAATCAGGGGCCTCAATCTGACTTTGTCAAGCAGGTGGCATTAGTCACAACAACACATTATCTCATACAATGCCTAGTTTATTACAGTACATTGTTTTTTACATGCTATCTTTTTCTAATAGAAATGCATAGTGGTTATCTAATTAGAATGAGAATTAATTCTTTATTGAAAAATTGACAAAATTGCTTATTTTAAGGTAACATTTGGTTACAAATGTAAAATTCCGCGCATCAATCTTAATAAGACTCCCTATTTTTCTTTTTAATTATCGGCTTTTCACTGCTTGAGCTGGTGGCAACGATGGAAGTTTTCTCAGCTCTTCTAACATTTTCTCTGCAGCTCGTTTTTTTGAAACCTTTTTTCCATTTCCTTCTCCATCTGTACTAACATCCCCCACAGTGCAGCGAGTTATAAAGGTACGCATATGTGGTGGTCCACTTTCACGAGTCACTTCAAAATTCACTGCTAAACCTCTTTTTAAAGCAATTTCATGAACCAAACTAATGGGAGACTTCAAGTCATCACTTTCATCATCTTCCTCATCGATGCTCTCACCATTTGCTTTAGGAAATGATAGGTCTATGCCGCTCCTTCACATTTTCTGATAGCGGTAAACAAGTGGAGAAAGCACTTAAAGCTTCCTCCAGCGCATGACGTAAGGCCTGAGCTTCGCAACGGCCTTCACCAAAAAACTGCCTGTTGCCAACTTTTAAAGATACATAGTAAGTAGGTACTTTAGGATAGTGATACCTTTGTTGGTACATTCCCCGAAAGTTTAAATTAGGTATATATTGTGGTCTGGAAGGTTCTATTAATTGATAGACAGCAGGTTCTCCTCTTTTCATAGCTAAAGCATTTAATTCTACTGTTGGTGTGATTGGCCCCATGGCTTTTCTTTGACTTTTAGGAGGTGGATTTGTGCATTGCTTCTTGTTCGTTGGCAATTACAGGCAGTGCAGCATGCTGCTTTCTTGATACTCTAGGTTGGTCCAGAGATGTATACTCTTCAGTATCCAGTTTCAGCAACGACGGGTGAAAAGTTTTCTTTGTGGATATGACCATCTGAATCCACAAGTCGATACTGATGCTGGACCTGTAAAATATTAAAAAAAAATTATTTCAATTTAGATACTCTTAATAATTATACATTCTCCCAAAATCATTACATATAAATATACAAAAATATTCAATATCCCCTTCCCTTCCCAACACTAACATTTTTTAACATAAAAAAGACATCAAATTTACATATTAAATTACATATTAAAGTGCAACATTAATTTATTTAATCTAAATTTAATTTTAGAATTGCTGAATATGAAAAGTAGAATTTAATCAATAGAATACAGTTTAACCAAAATGCATTTAAATTAAAAAGTAAATAAAACTTTAGCAAAGCAAACAATAAAAAGCCTTCCTAAAAATGGGTATTGATAAATAATGTAATATATTGCAGCTGCCAAAAGAGCAAATAAATTTAATTCAAATATTAATATCAACAATTTTAGCTAACCATAATTTATCCATCTATCAGATTTCCCACCTCCTCTCACTTTTATTACATGAAAACAGTTGCAGAAGTCATTATAGCTATTTTAAGTATTTTACATCTTGTAAATTTTTTAACAATGGAGGTATTCAATTCATTTGCATTTAAATGTGGCAGTGATTTGAAATATTTGAAAAAAATTAATAAAATATAAAACACAGAAAATATCAAGTTATTATAATTCCCATTTACATACAATTCTGAATTAAGGATGGCTATGAATGCAATATTTTTAAAAAACTCGAGATTAATAAACTTCATGAGATTGCAATTAAAAATAATAAAATTACAAATTTTTGATGTTTAATTCTTAACTTTTTAAAATTATATAAAGCTTTTCTTTGCCTTCTTTAATCTCACCCTATCATTATTATTCCACATACCTAGACCATCACTAACAGCTGCAAATGCAAATGCAGGTATAGTAATAACACTCAAAGGCAGAAATGTGGTAATTATGACAAATAAAATTTTTTAAAAATATAAGAGTACATCTTTTGGGAACTTTGATGTTGTGTGGCAGCATTTGACACTTTTGAAGATACACTAAAGCTATGGGCGACTGACCTCATTTTGAACCACACGGAAGGATGAAACTTAAACTTGGTACCCCATTCTCCAAACTTTCACACCAGCATGAGGACTTCCTTTCTCAACAGATTTAACACGCATCAGCCCCTCAACACAGCAGGTCTTCAGTTACATGATGATTCAACCCATAACTTAACAACTGAACACATGTTTGTGACCATGACTACTCAGTTACTACAGCCACAAGCCCTCTTCACCAATAGTGCTTGTGTGGCTGGTAGCAGAATAACAACTGCCAAATTGAACAGTTCAAATCAGTCCAGAATGATTCAAGGAATTTCTTCAGTGAAAGATCCATGTGCAATTCAACTAACTTTTTATGCGGCTTATAAAGATGCAACCATAAAATAACTTTTCATTGAAAGAGTGCAATGCAGTGGTCATCTATTCCATGTTTTAGAAAAAAAAATTTCAAAAGCTTCAATCCATTTAAAACATTATATAATTTATTTGAGATAGGTGGATCCTCTTTAGAGAAAACTGTGCAGTGTTTCAGACAGACAGTTAGTAGTTACTAATATAACTTCCAAATTCTATTTTATTAATAAAAAAAAAAACTGTTTTATTGGTAAAATGGAACATTGTTACAGCACTGCTCAGAAGGGAGAAATTTAATTGATTTAAATTAGTACTGGATACGAGCATGGGGACTTTGAAACCATTTACAATCAAATTTATATGAAGATTAAAAATTACTGTTCTCAAATATATAATACTTTTACTTCATGTCTAAGTTCCAAGAAGGAAGAACCTTGGAAACCTTGTTAACCTGAGAAAGTCACTAAAGCTCATTATGAATAATGTCCATTTTGACAAGACAAGAAAAGCTTTGAATCAATCTGATGCAATTTGATAAAACTGATTGCTCTCACAGAATCATCTAAAATATCTTTCATATCAGTAGGGAAGCCTAGAAGAGGCTTTGATGCTAGAGCTTGCTAATAGATGTAACAATATGTCAAAACTTTAACAAAGGGATTACTGCTGCGACTCATTAAAAGGTGAATACTTATTAACATTGATCTCTGAAACAATATATATGGCTGCAATTAGTGATGGACCTCTTACTTTTAAACCACAGTCCAATGACGAGGATGACCCTGACATATTCAAGGAGACCAGAATAATAACCTGATAGATTTACCATTATCAAAACTTAAATTGCAACACTTTGACTATCATAGTCTGGTACCAAATATTAACTATTGATAAAATACAAATCACAATTATAAAACTCTATGGCACTATTCACAAAAACAACATGCTAAGAGAACAAGCAAGGATTAAAGCCAGTTTCAATGATAAAAATATACGCAAAAAGTAGGGACTGCTAATCATATATCTTTATTAAGTCCATTGAAGGCTAGTATACATTTTACAAATATAGTAAAATTTGATATTCTGTGATAGAACAATTGAAAAACAAATCTTTAGTTGTATAACTTACATGATAGAAACATCCAGAAAATGACGATTCACATACAAAAAAATGAAAATAAGTATCAGTTGCTGCTTTTAAGAGATGATCATGATATATGATAAAAGAATATAATTTGAATTACATAATATCAGAAATAAGACATCAAAACTCCTCAGTTGTTGATTTTTCCCTATATAAAAAAAAAGGCTTTTTTTTACCATGTTTTAACTATTTATAAATGTTCACCAACACACACACCCTCAAGACATTCATATACAACTAAATTGACCATGGTAATATTAGTCACATGATAACACAATCATGTACTTCCAGCAATAAATGTGATTTGCTGTTGCCAACTTTTGCTTTTTGAAGGTCTTTCTACAAAAAAAAAAAAAAATTTCTTAAAAAAACATGGGAAAAAAAAAATGTCCCATTTAAAAGTACATGATTATAACAATTATTTTTTTTTATTTTGAAAAACTTTTGAAGAATCTTAATATTTAAACACATGTTTATACAATTATCAAATTTGAAAAATTTTCAAATTTTTGGTAAAAAATTAAGAAAAAATCAAACCCTTTTTTTAATTCAATGGAGAATGCATTATTTATAATATATTTCGCAAATTCAGCCCATAGGTACAAAACCGCTAATCGAATATACTTATTAATTATGAGAGATTCAAAATTATAAAATAATTATACTTACATTTCTATATTCATGCAATATATAAGCTCCCTCATATGCATTTAAAATGTCTGGTTATACAAGCAATTGTTGCTTGACATTTATAATAAATGGAACACTACTACTCCTTTTCTCAAACACAGTAGAGGGTATTGATGGGTATATACATGTACAATCAAATAGTCAAGATAACACCCAAGTAAAATAGTAATTATATGAATTAAGAGCAAGCAAATAAAATGTAATGATCAAAACTTGTTACCTACATTTACAAAGGACATAATTTAGATTTGGGAAACACACCCTAAAATTTTAAATAAAATGGTGAAAATATTGATTCCACACTTAATTTAAAGAAAATAATGATCCCTCTCATTATTGATATTCTAATAAGATATATCTTGTAAAAGAAAAATATCTTATACTTCATAATTAATTTAGTTATTACTATTTGAAAAATTCAAGAAAAGGGTCACAAAAAAGAGGAAAATATTCTTTAGAACTCCCCAAAAGTTAAAGTCCATTAATTTTGTTCAAAAAAACCAACGATAACTAAAAAAGGCTAAGGTTTAAATTTTTTTTTGTGTTTTCAAGAAACTTAAAAAGTTTTTTCCTCAAATTTTGCTCAAGGTAAGCATCTTTGACTTAAAAGATAATCTGCGGGAAATTTATTACTTTATTACATATTTATGGCATAAACTGATTTTTTAGGATCTGTTTTGCATTTGAAAGATCCCCCCTTAAATGGCAGCCTGATATTTTTCATCTAATAATGGTTTTAACTTAATTTATCATATTAGGAAGGAAAATTATTCAAAAAAATTTTAAAGTACATATTATATGTTTCAATTACATAAGATTCAGAATTAAATACCAAGGACAATTCTTTTGTAAGGTAGAAAATTTGAACACAAGAAACCTGAACTTCAATAAAAAAAACAAGGTAATGGGCTCAATTCATGTGACATCATAGTCACATGATATTGATATCCATGCATTTTTAGCCAATCAGTTCAAAATCTCAAGTGACGTCATATTCATTTGATAAAAGTTATCATATGTTCTCAGCTAATCAGTTCATATGCTTTGATGTTGCCAACTTTTGATTTTTCACAAACTTTCTTTTAAAAAATACAAATTTGTCAACAATTATGTACATAGATAGACAAAATACATTTTATTTAAAAATACATGTATAAAATAAGATTTTTTTTTTTAAAATTTAAAATCTTCTGAAGAAATTTTTATAATTAGTTAGATGTATGTTTTGAATTCAATGGAGAACGTGTGTTTATCTTTATCATGTGACCGCCTTGAATTGAGCCTATTGTATTATATAATTACACACATCCCAATCAAAACATAATAAGATTTATTACATTGTTTTTTCCTTATAAAAGAATAATAACTTTATTTTTTCCATATTAATCTTTAATAAATGAATATGAAATATTTTGCTTTTTCAGTGTGAATAAATTGAATTCCATAATTCATATTAAAAACCATTTCACATTTTAAGTAAATACTTTATAATTGAAAATTTTACATTTGATTTTTTTCACCCAGTAAGTGTTTAATATTCAAATCATAAAAAATCATTCATAAAAAATTTCCACAAAGATTTTAAAAAGAAAATGAAAACAATATATAATTGTGTGAACGACACACTTTGCATCCATCAATAAATTATGAATTCTTGGATCCGAGATTAGCAGTTCTCATTAAACTAGCATCAAACAGTAATCTTATCAATTTATATAAATCAGGTGTATTAGTACTTTTGAATATCACGCTGCATAAATGTTCTGTGAAAATATAAAGATTGATATACTTTATTTGATAATGAGATTCTATATAATCTCTCTCTCTCTCTAATATCAGTAATAAACCTTCAATGAAATTTTCAAATCTCCATAAGGGATCGATTAACACAAATAAATTACGTTAAAAAATAACATCTGGACATTTTTTTGTTATATTATTAGAGATTCAATTTATTATAAATTTATGTATATTTTCCAAAAAACTTTTGACAAGTCTAAATCCCAAGTACTTGCTGCTTGCTTCAAGGACACGAGCAAAAATACAATAATTTTCCGATGCAAAATCATAGATTTTGCAATTTGTTTTATTTTCTATAACTTTTTAGCAAACTATTACTCTCACTCCTGCACTAGTTTTCCAATATTTGGGGGTAATTTATTTTTAATTAAAATAAAACAGCAAAAAATTTACTCTAATCAAATAATTAATAGGTACAATTAATATAATAAAAATAGAAAAGCTCAATGACAGTGAGATTTACCTTGTTAAAACGTGCTAATTCATTGATTAAGCACATGGGTGTCTTCTCTTTCATGTTTGCCATGGTTACGGTGGACTGAATAATGCACCCACCAGCAGAGGGGGCTGTGCTGCTGGGGGCAGTCCCTCCGACAGTAGTCACAGGTAGTTGGCCTTGGTGAGGTGGACTCTGCATATTGTTCTGTGCATTGAGTGGATGATCTCCGAGTACTTCGAGCTTATGTCCAGAATTAGGTAGCATGGCACTGGGTATTCCACCTGGGCTTATACTTACACCGACCATTAAGCCACTGCCTACAATGTTTCAAAGTACAGAAAAAAAAAATTCTATTTATTTGTGAAAATATTATAAAGGATACATTAAGACTTCAATAACAAAAAAAGAGCATTGATAGAAATTTATAATCAATTTTTTTTCAATAAACAATCATTAATACAAAATTCACTGTGTGGTTAAAAAAGGTTCCTTCAAAGAATATTTAATCTTTGAGGAGGTAAAGTAGACTGATAAGTTAAGATTAAAAATTGGTAATAACTGCAAGTTATAAATCATACCACTTTTCTCAAATTCATATAATTAAGTATTTTCCTTTATTATACAACAGGACTTCACTAATAAATTTTTTTTAAACTTTCGAAAAGTTCAGTTTTATTCAGAAATTATGCATAAAAAGTTTAACTCTTAGGATCTGTATAGTGACAGTTCCATATGAACAGAACAGAATTTTACAAAATCTT
Organism: Trichonephila inaurata madagascariensis; assembly: GCA_019973955.1. Lineage (NCBI taxonomy): Eukaryota > Metazoa > Arthropoda > Arachnida > Araneae > Nephilidae > Trichonephila > Trichonephila inaurata. The sequence continues at coordinate 256,432 of BMAV01012685.1, forward strand.
CTGTAATCCTTTTTACAATTTTGATTCAATGCATAAAATGCAACATTTAAGTTACAAACCTATGACTGAAATCATTACTAGATGAAGTTCTACAATAATGAAAGGTAATTTTCATAGTTCACGGTTTTTTCATGTGTGTTCCTACATTAATTCTAATATTACAACAGTTACTTAAAACTTGGTTTTATGTTGACAAAAATTAACACCCGGGGAAAAATTTCACAATATATATTGATTTTCCAGGGGGAACACGGGGCTATCAAGAAAAGGGTTTTTTTTTCCCCATTTAGAAACTGATCCCACTTTTAAAAATGGAAAAATTGTAGCAACAGAAAAGAGCCTTTCTTAAAAATTTTTAATCAAAATGAATTTTTTGAAAACCCTTTTTAAAAGGGTTTTTGTAAAACAAAAAAAACATAAAAACCTCACCCCTGCCCATTACATCACAGAGAAATGTATCAAAATGAATCCATGGAAACTTATTTTAGAAAATCAACATTATTACACTACAGCATTAAGTAGGATCAAATAACAAAAAAATTACAAATGTAACACTTTACAAGATATGAAACCCTTGTTTACACAAATGTATTATTAAAAATAAGATTTATTTTATGTTTACATATATATATATACACATACATATACATTTTTTTTTACATATATTCATTTAGATTTTTTGCACACCTATAACCACCCCAACTAATTTGATTCAGAAAATAATTAATATTTACATAGAAGATTCATAAAATATAAAACAATTTATAAATCAAGGCACTTTTACCTGAATTTGTATTCATAGCTGGAGGAGGCAGAATAGCACCAGTCATTTGTCTTTGCAGGATATTACTGTTTGGATTCATGCTTTCAAGTCTACAAGGTTCAAAAAGGAAAAATTACTTGAATAATTTTTTTAATCACTTTTAAAAATACCCGAAATCTATTAAAAATTGCACATCTCTACACCTTAGAGAAGTACACTACACTTTTATTATAATAAGATACATATTCTAAATAAAAATCTATAGCAAATATATGCTATAAAAATGTTCAATCTTATTTTTTGCAAACCCACTGGTTGTGAGTCAACTATTTATAATAGATAATCAGTTGAGCAAATTACGATAAATAACTTGCTTCCAGATTGCTAATACTTATAGATATCAGTAAAAAATGAAAATAAAATTAAATATTGTTACAGCTTCTTATAAAAAAAATTGAGCAAACATTTATTCTTAAATATTGATGTATTGACAAGATCAAATTTTCAGTATGAGAACAAAAAGAACATTAACCTACATATAATTAAACACCATACTTGATAAAATGAAAGAATTTTTTCCATTTCTAACGCTTCTAGACCATTTTTTTTTTTAAATTTTGGAACACAAAAAACTTGTTTGTTTTATGGAAATACATCCAATGAAAAATGTTTATATAGATCTTACAAAAATTTCTATTTTTACTAGTAAATTTTGAAATTAATACTCTTCCAGTTCTTTTTTTGTATGCCTTCATGGTATAATTTAAAGCACACAATGTAATAAAAGGTACTACATAACAATCGGGGTAAAAACATAGCATTTCTTTCACTTTTTAAATTTTTTTTCCAAACTATTTGTGCATTGTCTTGGCATTCTTTCTTGTGACAGCAGTTATTTCTACAATGTCTCAGGAAATTTGAAAAAATTAAGGTGACGACCAGATTTGTCCAATCTCAAATGATATTTTTCAATTCCTACTATTAGCTCACAATCTCTATTTATTTATTTATTTATTTATCTTGGTTTGGGAAATTTTTAATAAGTTAATAAAATACATTTTTAAAAACCTTTAATTGAGCTGAAATTTTATACAGGATTATTTTGGATGACAATAAAAAATATAATAATAGTTAATAAAATTAATTGATTAAAACTAATTATTTGAAGAATTACAAATACAAACCCTGTTGGCATCATTTTTCAATTTTTGTCAAAAAACCCTTTAAAAGGTTTTTTTTCACTTTTTAAAATTTTTCAGTTCAATTGGGAAAATTTTTATAAACGATTATTTTAAAACAAAAATACTTTAATGATAATTAATAAAATTAATTACCATTTAATGTTTGTGATTCTGTCCTTTTGTATATACATATTTATATTAATTTAACTATTTAATAAAAATAGCTAAAATAAAAAATTTTTTTTTGTTAATCTAATGGAAAATTTACTTAAAAATTTTTTTTTTTATTATTTTTTTTATAATGCGGGAACCCAAAATTAAATCCCAAACTCTCCCCTTTCTTACAATAGTTGACATACGAACTCCATCCAGCAATGCCAAAAATACAGGAAAGGATTTTAGAAAATTTGTCTTACCTCCACTCTTTTTTTTTTATAACATCAAAATTTAAGAATTTTGATCCATGTGGTGTTTTTTGCACCCACTTTAATATTTAGTACATAAAATTTAAATTTTTTTTTAATTTTAAAGTTCACTTTATTTTGTTCCATTTCAGCATAGTGAATTGCACAAAAAAATAAAATTCTTCATCACTACAGTTTATATATATATATATTTCAATTTTTCACAAAGCAATTTCCAATTAACTTTTCTCTTGAGGTTTAGTATACTACATGACTATTTGACATGGAATTCAACCGATTTTAATGAACAATAGTCTATTGTAAGACAGTATCCTTTATGAAGATAGGACTCCATTACTGTCAGTACAACTTACAATGAAATGCAAAGTATAGAATATTTTTGTTAAAGAATGGTTTCACCCATGTATATAATTGACAGCACATCAGAAATTGGCTCATATAAACTAAAATATTTTGCTCCAAATCTAAACCTTTCGAACAGAATAAATTGCTTCTACCAGTCATCCTTGAAATAATATGAAACTTATCTACAATTACATCTCGATCCAGTGCTGATAAATTTCTTTGAAATGTTTTCAGATATAGACATAATTTTTAATTTGGAGCATTGGTAATTTTTTAGCTAAAATATTGCATAATCAGAAAAATGCAAACACTACAGTAAAAAACTGAAGAGACATTTTACAAAAAGGAAGTGTTACTTGAAAATCTGTTTGAATCAATGATAAATTCATGTTTTGTAATAATTCAGTTAATTTACTCTTCTGGGCCAGATATCTTCCCAAAATTTACTCCAAGAATTTTCTTGCAACACTCTTTTGGATACACCATTTAACATATTTGTCTCTTCTACAATTTCACTTGCAAGCAGACTTATAAAATTGCACTCAATCACCATCTCAAACTGAGCCAGCTTAATATAAATTTACAGCTATCTGATAGCAACCTCTCTGCAGCAATCAAATCAAATTGACTATAATTTGTAACTTTTAATTTTAATGAGATTAGAATATGGAATCGTAAAATAAAATTGGAACTATTGTTGTAGATCCTTCTGACCTAATGAAATTTAAAACTAATTTGGTTACTTCTACATCAAAAACTTTGGATATTTCCCTAAATTGATGAATGTTTCGTAAAATGAGGAAAGTCGAAAATGTCATGAATTTGCATGTGCACATAAGGCACACCAGTAAATTTAAGATCAAGGAAACATGGAATAGACAAATTTTTCATATAAACCTTGGTAAAAATCCTAGAAGAATTCAAATCTTAAATTGGCTTGAGTTCACTGCATGACCCACCTGAAGAACAATCCAGATAATTGGAAGACAGTTTTGTATCGGTATCAAAATTCATCTACTCCTAATGCAAAAGTATTTTCATTGCTTATTTTCAAGCACAATAATAATAATAAAAAAAATTAAGTGTTAATACAGAACATGAATTTTTATGAATAAATGCAGCAATGCAAATTTTAGGGAAAAGCTTTTATAAAAATGATTTTTTTTTCTGGGGGAAAAACTTTAAAAAAGATTTTAGTGAGATGAACAAACTTTGCAATCTGTTAAAATATATTGATCCTACATGGTTTTAGAAGAATTATAAAAATACAGGTAACCCATAAAAGCAAAGAAAATAATGCAACCTGTACACAGTGTAGACAAACTAGTTAAAATTTTACAAGTTTTTTTTTTCACTACAATATTTCAAACATCAAAACATTCCAAAATAAATTTAAATAAGTGTACATTTTAATATACATTGCTAAACAATGAATCTTAAAAGTTAATTATATGCAAAAAAAATATTTTATAGAAATTGCAGCATGTCCTAAATATCTACTTTTTTATTCAGCTATAACTTCCAACTTTTATATGCAAGTACACACACACACACACACACAAATGAAGTAAATTCAAATCGTTACTAAAAACATGCAATTCCAGAATAAAGCTCACATTATCGATCTGGAAATATTTTCAGGAAGCTCTCAAGTTTAATCCTCTTATTATATTTTAACATTATGTGGCTCAATACTAGAGCAACCAAATAAAAATATATTTGATCTTAAGTTTTTGAAGGAATGGAAAATGTGATTAATGAAAATTTTATTTTAGTATAAAAAATAAATTGGAACGTGATCTTGATCGCGATCACTACCGGAATGGGAAAGGAACAATTTTGGGTGCACATTTGGCTGTTCTCTCTTTAAAGTCTGTTAACCCACTGGTCTACATCATCTGCTGACATAATTATCTTATTAGAATACTTAACACTGGGCTCAATGCAATCTGTTACAACTCTTTCCCAGTTCTACAGAGTACATATCCCCCCCTCCCCATTACAATCAAATAAGGATATTTGATGGGTTATGGGTAAGGGTACTTCAGCATAATAAACCATTTTGGTACTTTCAGCACAAGCGAAAAAGTCACCAACAATGATACGACCCATGTCAAATTGAATATTCTCCCTGATAAACTTTAGCCATCACATTTCAAAACAAGTTGCTATCTTTTCTTATCAGTAACGTTTTTTTATAACACATCAAAAATAGATGAAAAACCAATGAGAACATTTATGACTTTTTTATGTGTATATTGCATGTTGTTGCCAATAAAGGTTCTTGGTTTAATTTATTTGTGTGGTAACCATATTAATTTCAAGTAATTAAATTCTTTTTAAAAAAATTAACTACTTCAATATTGGATGCTGTTGTTACAGTATTCATGTTCTATTTTTGCAATTTCCAATATATCTTCTTGTTTGAGTTCCAGAAATTTGCAAATGTTTTGGTTTTCGATAATAGACTTCCTACCTTTAAACCAACTACCTTCCCGGGTCATTTGAGATATGCTTCTTCTCTAATCTGGATTTGGTCCTGCCTGTTCATAAGCATAATTCCCTCTTGGGTGAGTTAAGATCTACAGCTCTGGCTACTATTCATGAAAGACATCCAGATCAAGATTAGTTACATGTAATTACTGATGACTCTGCCATAGCTTCCTTTGGTAGGACTGGAGCTTTCCCCAACTCTTTTAATCTTAAAGAACCTCTTAGTGCCTGGTCAGACAATTTTGATGGTGATTTTTAGGCAATATTTATGGCTTTTAGAGCCATTAGTGCTACTCCTGGCCAAAATATTGTAATATTCATAGATCCGCAATTAAGACCGTATCTGGCTACAATCTATTCCTATCAAAACTTGAGTTCGAGTGCAAACAACTTATCAACTCATTTCTTTGCACCGGAAGAGAGGTCATTTTCCAATGGATCCCATCTCATTACAGTACTCATGGAAATGAACAAGCTGACAAGTTGACCAAAGAGGCCACGACACTGCATCCACCTTGCTTTTCGATGCCTCTTCGAAACGCCAGGTGACTTCTCAAGGACAAATTTCGACAGTAGAGAATTTCCACTCTTACAGACCTGGGCCGTTGGCAAATCTTGGTCTTGTCTGCTCGATGGCCAAAGACGTGCTCAGTTTTCTGCCCTACCTATGGTGGAGGGTATGGCATATTTCAGAGTCATCACCGGACATGATTACCTACAAGCCCATCTGTTGAAGATTGGCCTGGCTGATTCACTGCTCTGCCCTCTCTGTAAATCCATGCCAATGACTGGGGAGCATCTATCCAATTGCTCCTCTCTATTTCATGTTCTCTCATAAGACAACTGGAATTCTCCTCCCTGCTAGAGCAACATCTGCATTTTATTGAACTACAAGATGCCTTAGGTCCAAAAGGACGTTGGTGGGCGTGATTTTTTAAAAAAAAAAAATTGTAATTTTTTTTCTGTGGAATAATGGATACTTCAGAAAATATTGACAAGTACCAAGAGTTATTTAAAAAAAAAAAGATGAGATAGTTGCAAAATGCAATAGTTGGCAACAGCAAATCACATTATATAATTCGCTGGAAGTACATGATTGTAGTTATCATGTGACTAATATTAGCCTATGGTACATATTCTCTCAGTTGTATATGAACTAGTCTTGAGGGTGTGTGTGTAATGGTGAACATTGATAAATAGATTGATCATAAGGTAAAAAAGATGCCTTTTGTTATTATATAGGAAAGATCTTAACAATGAGAACAATTATAGGGTTAAAGGTAATATTATGGTTAAAAGGTTATTTAAATTTGTACTTTTGATCAATTTTGTTTCCTAGAGGTTCATTTATCTTTTTTTTCAATCATAGTTAGGATTTTGCTGATTTCAACTGTTATAAAATACGATAAGACATGAAATTTATTTCTAAAAAATATTAAAAAATTAGAACACTGAATTCTTTTATCTTTTAATAGAGGTGAATTACAAATTTTTGCTGTTTTACTTTTAACAAATAATTTTATAATTTTCACACATTCCACAATAAACACTTTTCTTTCTTTCTTTCTTCTCAAACGTTTATATATATATATATATATATATATATATATATATATATATATATATATATATATATTAAGAATTTTGAAATTCAGTAATTTTTTTTAATTTTAGTACTCATATTTTTCAGGGTTGATTCACATGGAAAACGAAAAGTCTTCAATCTGTAAATCTTTTAAAAACATAATTTCACTGTCATTTGTTTCATCAGATCATTTTTAAAAATTTTTTACAACCTGCTTTTTTAGTGCTAGAAAGCAATCTTGGATTAAAACACACACACACACATTGTGTCCAAGGCCAATTTTGTAGGATTTTAATTGCACAAGTAGGTTGTTAGCAAATAATGTACCAATAACAAACTAGTTCCTTTACTTCATGTGACAACTCATGATTCTGGATTAATCCCTGCAAATCAAAATCCTTCTATTGTTAACAAATTTTTAGAGTAGCATTGACCAAGAATTATTACCTGATAATTTAAAATACAGCAACTTCATAATATGTATATATATATATAAAAAAATATCAAACACATCTTGTCAACTCTAATCCTTGAATCCCTACTGTTCAATGCTGTACATTTTGCTGTAATTTATCTATACAGGTAAAAAACAAGCTGCATGTCCTGAATATTTTCTTAGAGCAACCTGTTAAACCCAAATAAACTGATAGGTTGGCCGAGTTTAAATTAAGAGTCAACTTTTATCTTTCGAAAGGATCTTGATCCTTTGACACAAATGTTTTTGTGTACATTAAAAATGTTCCGAATTCTGTTTAAATTTTAAGGTACATTAAGATTTCAAACAATTTAATGTTTTCCTGTTTTTAGAATTTGTACATATTTCAAAAGGAAACATGTAAATTTTTGACATGGATTCAAGACCAAATTTTCAGGAAAGAATAAAAGCTCTACAGATTCATTAGCAGTAGATTGTATCTCAGAAAAAGAGCCTAAATTTGTCAAGAAAAATTTATTTTTTAGTGCAAAAGCGCTCTCAACAAAAACCAAATTCTGGCATCTACATAGTCCCTCTCAAACTTTCCTTCACCAACCCAGCGACTATAACATAACTACTCTGAGCATTTATAAAAAAAGCCGCTAGAGAAGAAAGAATGTTTGGCAATTTTTCTACAAATATCAAATTAGGGCTATATATGAATGCATACCCAAAGAAACCTTCAATTACTCATATTGTGTAATAGGAAGAATATAAACATGTAATTAAATTAAAACAATTTTCGAATTAAATTCACGTAAGTATCGTTTAATTGAATAAAATGTATTCACATTAGCTTTAAAAGGATACACAAATAAATAAAAAACACGTGCGATTCCATTCTTTGAATTTTGACAAGACTTGTTGCGTTGTTTTGACTAGCTTTGGAGTCATTGTGCTTGTTTATTACAAGGACTCGTTGAAAGTACCCAATACTGTAAGCACGTGCATTTTGAATAATTTTCACTTAAAATGCAGATTATTAATTTGGCAATATGAAAATTATATTAAGAAATTTATTAAAATGAAAGCATTACCGCCATTTTTTAAACTAACCTTTAGGAGTTAGGGCGAATACAGATGAAAGATGTAGAAAAGCGAATATAAGTCAGGCAGTGACGTTTTAAAAAAGGCCAACACTAACTAGAAACTATCAGTCTGCAGACCACTGAACAATGGCAAACAATAAAGAAAATATTACATTAATAATTAAACATTAACGCCTGCACCCAAGATGCCGACAATCCAGAAATCTATTAATAACATTGCCAGATTTGAAATAGCACAAATTCGCATGATACATAGTGAAATCGAACACTTATCAATATACTGCAGTTTTATGTTTTAAATACTTAAAAAATTTCATTTATATCAGCAGAGATGACGTTTGAATAAATAGTTGAACATTATTGTTACTTAATATGCAGATACAATTTTGAAATGTTTGATAAATGCTGTATCAAATGTGCATTATTTTTTATATATACTCAGCATTACAAGCCTTGATTTATTATCGCTAAGAATTATTATTATTTCCTGAAAGACAATATTTAATGCAAAACATTGCTGGAAACGGAAATAAAATCACGCTTGATTTTCATTAGACTTTGCATTTTTTTGTACTGAACTGAAACGAGGTAATGTTTGTTTCATCTCAAAAATGAACTATAAATATGCGCATCTTCACATATCCATAAATATAACCATCAAAACACAGACTAGGGAAAAAAATGACGAAAACTTTTACTGCACCAAATATTTGAAATTTTAGGGTACATACCGACCGACCACACATTCGTAAATATACAGGAGAGAGGAAATTCTAAGTCCGTATTTTCAGCAAAATAATTACAATGCCTGGTCTTTTAAGCAAATTCAATTTACAAGATAACACTGTTTGTTATACCTGCAATAGATTTAAAAATCTCGACCATATTCTGTTAACTTGCGTTAATTAAACCTTCCACAGGAGTGATATTTGGAACATACTCCAAATTCATTCTTGGGATTCCCCCTCAGAAAACTTTTAGAGAAAGCAGTATTGAATAAATCAAAGTTTAAAATTTTTTTGAAGTGAATGAAATATTTGATATTTATTGATTGAAAAATAACTACATTTAAAAAAGGGAGCCTCTCTGTCACTTTACATCCCTCTACTTAGTCAATCAATCAATCACCATGCACAGCGTTAAGAGATAGTATGAAATGTGATGTTGCTTTTGCCTCAAGCATTTCTCTTCAGCACGCTCGGAAGGAAATTATTCAATTTTCATTGGCGTGTATCTTATAAAACGATTATATTTCGGGTTATCTGTTTAGCTAAGTCTTTTTATACATCAATAATTCACTGATCACGCTGAAATATACAAATTATTTAAACATTTCTCAACAATATGTGTTTCTTTTACCTAAATTCTAAATATTTTTCAGGAATTTAATTTCGTAGATGAAGCATTTGTAACTTAATAAAGAATTAATAATTCAAGTCTTATTAATTCAAAAATGAATGAAATTATACATATAACAATGGCACCCACAGGAATTTTTTACGAACAGGGGGAGGCAGGGACAAAAGTTCACCATTCTCGTACCATGCCCCAATATGCCACCCAACAAATTCTTTTTGATTTTGTCAATTTTCGAGATAAAAAAAATTTATCGAATAAATAATTAGTGTTAATTAATAAAAGTAATTATTCATAACAAATACTTAATTAAATTTTACGTACTATATACATAGGTTTATAATCAATCGAAAAAAAATATGGACCAAGGACAACCAACCACCTTATGTGCGCCATTGATATATATATATATATATATATATATATATATATATATACGTATATATACATGTGTGTGTGTGTGTACTTATGTCCAGTTAAACTATCATTCAAAGTATATATCAAAAGATTGTAAATTTTTAAGAGGTGTAATTATTAACACTGTTTATAGTGTCATTAAACTATTTATTTTGATATGTGAATAACTTATCTATGAACGTTTTAATCTAATTCGAATTCTGTATATTGTATTTTCTTTTAATTTTAAAATGTTGCTGTAGTTCGTATAAAATAAATTTTATAAATTAATGCATATGCTTAAATTTTTCTAAGTTTCTAACTTTTGTAAAATGCAATAAAAATGGAAGGATTCATACAGGTTAATAAAACCTTTACGGATAGATCCTTAGTTCACATATTTTTATTTAGATTAATTTTTTTATTCTCCATTGCAACATTAACCAAATATGTAAATTACGCTAAGATGATGCCACATTTACTAGTACCTTTTGGATAATAAAGATTTATATGTCTTTTTCATTTGACGATTAATAATTACTTATTGTTTGAAGAAAATCATGATTCTATGTATTTGAAATAAATTCTCTGAATAAAAATATTACGTTAAATAATTGGAAATTATTTTTTTTATGATTGGCTAACTCTTAATTTAGCCCGACCCCTTTTTTGCATCAAAAAAAAAAAATGTTTCATTCTAAAATAAGAGTCGGGAACCGATACGAAAAGCAGTCCAGATAAAATTATATGTGTTTCCTTTCCCTGTTGGCAGCATTGATAACTTGGCGTTAACATCTCTCCGAGATTTGGTGACATTTTTTTCACCGAATGAGTGTTTATTAACGGCACACTTTACAGCAACACGAGGGCTGTTGGCGACAGATCTCATAATTTTGAATCATGTTCAAGCGACGAAGACGAACACGAGCTGGCCCCCCTTTTTTTTCCCAATTTTCCACACCACCCAACGGGGAAAAATTTCAGCTCGACAGTTTTAAACCACGCCCTCCACCGGGGGGTGCCAAAGGCAAACAAGCAAAAACCCCAAGGTTTAACTATTGGTGGGCCGTAAAAAAATTCAATATTCATAGAAACGCAAGTTAATTTCGAATAATACATTATAATAAACATAAATAAAAGAACAAGAAAAATGTAATGTTTACGTCCTGACGCTTAAATCTCTTCTCTGCAACTATCTTTCCTATTTCGGAAGAAATTTTGATATTTTATTATATATTATTGTATACCGATATACCGGCCGGGCTTCTCTCAAAAGTATTCTTTGGGGGGAGGGGGACCAAGGCCCACTTAAAGGCAAGACAGATTTTTTATGACGTCACGAAAAGGGAATGCTTTGCTGTCGCAGTGGCTGTCAGGAATAAAAAACAGACATTTATTTTTTTCAGGTCGAACAATTTTCCACATTTATATTATTATTTTTATAATTTCATTTAGAATATTTTCAGATAAAAGTTATGTATTAATACGTTAGAAAGCTGTCTAATATTTTCCGGGAAAAGGGAAATATCAAAAAAGGGGCTCATAACAATGTAAAACATCTAAGTAAAACGATCAATTTAAAAATATTTTCAATCAGATAAAATAAAAAAGCAACATTTATTGAAAAAAATATAAAAAAGTAAACATTTCTTATAGAGGCATTTTAAATTAAAAAAACATGTGAATTTACAACATTTTCTGTAATAAATGAATCATAATAAAGGCTAAATTTTTGAAAAAAAGATTAAAATGCAAACTTCATGAAAAAATATATACAAATAAAGAATACAATTCATGAAAATTATACAAATATAGAAATGACCCAAAAACATTTTTAGATACCACAGTAATTATACAGCAAAATAGATTCTAGATTATCGTTCGAAATATATACATTAAAAAGAATCGTGATTACTTTCAAGTCTTGAATCATTTTTTTTTAAAATTTATTATTCAAACCAAATTTTACGTTATTTTTTTGGGTTTACAAAAAAATATTTTCTGGGAAAAAATATTTAAAAATCAAAAAAATTTTTTTTAAATTTAAAAAAAAATTGTATTTTACATTAACATCCTTCAAATTCTAAAATCTTCATGAAAATGTTTAAACGAATAATGTAAATAAATAGAACTTTTTTTTTAATTAAAGTTTTTGTGAACTATTTTAAACTTTTAAATAAAATCTATTTTGAATAAAAAATGAAGAAAAGGAAGTACATGTACTTGAATAATATACCAATCAATGATTAAATTTTTTAAAAAATAAATAAAACAGTGAAATAAAAAAAGCAAATTATCTAACTGGCCTTAAATTTCTTTTTTTTTTCGATTATCCTTCATTTAAAATTTCTTCATTACGTTTTTTGAAAAAATTTATTTAAGCATATTTTCCCCGAATGTAATGAATATTTTTTAAAAATATGAAAATGCAGATGTGTTACACTTTACACAAGATGAATGAAACAATCGAGACATTCCACAACTCATATAATTCCAAATATGCTTCTGTTGTGTTTTAAACAAATTGGGAAATTAATTTTCAAAATTGATCTCTTCTTTAAAAAAATATACATTTGCAATCGGGACCCGAATTTTATATTATGCACGCAAACCCCGTAATGTACAAAAATTTTTATTCTCTTCTATTGAGATATCCTCTAATTTATTTGAATTGTTTAAAACCTTTTAAATCTCTCCTTAATATCTTTTTAACATCAAATATCTCTCTTGAAAACTTTGAAAATTTAAATTTTTTAGTGAAATAGTAATATTTATCAAAAAAGCAATTATTTTCATCTTCAAAATGTTTCCTGTATTACAAATTTAAAAAAATACTTTTCTTAAGATTGAATAGCCAAACATGACAAAGAGAGAACAGAATTAATAAAACAGATTTCTTCAAAACATTAACCGTATTAAAAATATTTAGCAATTCACTGGGAAAAATTTAATCAATATTTTCTCATTCAAATAAGATGGACAGCCGGGGAAAAAGCAAAAGGGTATGTATCTTATTTTATGAACAGTTGGGGACATAAAAATAACGAGGCATTTATAAAAATTTGTGGGGTCTTAGGTTATGTTATTAATAAAACTTTTTTAAAATTTTTTTAAAATAAAATTTGATCGATTAAAAAAAAATATATAAATTTAAACACCAATTTTCATATAGAATAACATATCTCAATTTAAAAAAACTAGTGATGTTGGCATAAACATCAGTTTTTTATACCGTTATCTTCAAAAACTAAAAAAAAATTCAATAATGACTCAAGAATAAAATTATACAATAATATAAATATTCTACCTTTCTTCATATCCTCTGGTATCCCCGATTTTATGCTCACTACATTTTTTTAAAAACACGTGTAGGTAAAAAACGTCACAAGCTTTAATGGAAACTGGGAAGGATTGTCAAAGGGGGAAAACTTCCCCTTCGATCATTTACTTGTTTTTGGGGGTTTTTTTTCGCAGCGTTCGGCTCAAGATTTTCCGGGACATCCCGCCTAAAGGTGGGTTTCGACGAATCAATGGAATAGACTAGTCTTACCAAATTAGAGTCTAGCCACATACTTTCCTTCGCAAATCTTCGACATATTAAAGAAAAAATTATTCTCTATCTCTCCATTCCGTTTCCTTCATTCAAATTAAAAATCTTAATGTATTGATATTACCTGTAAGCATTTGTTAGTGTAGCATTTAACAACCGAATTACTGATATATTCACGACCTTCAAAGTATTGACCTACTTGACCGACACACCAATTACACCGTTTGTGACTGTGCAATATATATATTTACACAAAGCGACAAAAATGACCAAAGTTATCCAAAAAAAGAATGATAAAAAAAAAAAACATCTAATTTTGTTGGGAAAATGAGTTTTATTAATTTAAAAATTTGTGTAATTTAAAAGGATAGTTTACAAATCCCCCTGAAGATTTTTCCCCACCCCTCGTGAACACATTTGCCATAATTAACCCTTTTAAAACCAAATATTTTGCTTTTAAAAATTAAATTTTCTCGTTATTTTCATTTACCCCAATGATAATACTTCATCTTTTTTCGCGGAAGGTTTCAAACCCTGTCATGTTCATCATCATAAAGATACTTTTGTTAGTCAGAAAGGTTTCTAGCAAACACCTTTACTTCTCTAAGTTAAATTTTTTAAACTATCCATTTTTATTTTTTTTGGGGGGAATTTTTTTAAAATTTTCATCCCAATTTTCCAGATCGTATTTTTCCCCAATTTTTCTTTTAAACTTTTCCCACTTTTTATCCCATTGCTATACTTCGCGGGTTTTACACATTGAGATCCGTTACTTTTTGCACTTTCAACCAGGGGGGGCCCCCGGGCATACCGGGGCGGGAAAAATTTTAGATTTGAATCTAATTTTAAAAATATATTTTTTTTTGTGACAAAAAAATTTTATATATTTTTTAAATGTTTGGGTCTGAATTTGGTTTTCATTTAACGATCTTAATTTTTTTTTTTTACTCTGTATATCTAATGACAGTTTTCTTTTATGTTGAAACTTGAAGGGTTTGAGGCGGGAGCATATGTTAAAGCATAAAGTTTAATATGTGTTTACACATCTTTAACTAGTAACTTTCTCCCATTCCGGAGTGAGGTCACAAGTGACATTCCTTTCACCCTTATGATGTCCGGTTCCAGCCATCCAAAAGGGGACAAGGGTAATAAGAGGTTTGGGTAGATACAGAGCCACGGGAGATGCTGTATTTTAGTCTTGAGTGTAGTTATTATAAATTAAAACAAACGCTTGTGGTCCCTACCATTAGTAGACTATTTTTCGAAGAAATTGGACTGCTTAAATAGACGATTCCTTATCTTCCATTTCATTCGTTTGAAATAATAACAAATAATTACATCCTTAATTTCGAATTATTTTGAATTTTTTAAGACTTAAATAATATATATATATATATAGAGAGAGAGAGAAAGGCGGGGCATTGGAGAGAGGGGCGGCATTTTCCATTTTTGTCCGGGGCGGTAAAAGTGCTGGAGCCGGCCCTGCTTTCAACCATATATAAAAGTATTCGAACAAGTTTCGAAAAAATCGCAAAAAAAAAGAAAAGAAAAGAAATAGTTACCTTAGTTCCCAAAGAAAACATGAAGTTGTATCACCATTCCGAAGCGACAAAAAACACTGCAATTTCTTCCCCCTCCCCCCTCTCGCCACAGCCACGAATCGGAGCCTATGTAAGCAGGACTCCCCTGTCTCACCACTCTTTTCCACTGTAATCGGTAGAAAAAAAAGAAAAGATGGGATTCTTCCTAATCCCGATAGAAGCATGAAAATGAAACCTGTAATATTCTTTAAAAATAGGCTTGGAGAGAATTTCTACATAAATATTAAACTGGAAAAGTAATTGAGAAAGGACAAATTCTCGTAGAGCTAAGTAAATTGTATAATTATCATCAACGGTACTGCATTGAATTAAAGAATAAAAATCTATTTTTGTAATTGACTTACGTTGCAGCACTGTACTTATAAAGAAATTGCTTACAATGACAAAAGTAAGCACTTGTCATCTAGAGATATTAAGTGATAAAAGTCTGATGAAAACCCTTTTGAAAGGTTTTGACCTAGATTTAACGGCGTAACGCGTACACCCTCGCTTTGCACATGGACCAGAGATTCTAGGAGGCTCAAAGCCAGACTGACGCCAAGTACATATTAGGGCTTGGTGTCCAAAAGCTGACTTTGCAAGGGGCCCTAATATTCTCCGTTACGCAACTGCCTAGATCCCTCTCTTTCCAATCAACTAATTGTCTTGTTATTATTACTTTACTTAAATTAATACAAGGATAGAATTACGTATTGTTAAATTACATCTGCCAATTTTAGCAGAATTTGAACGGATTAATTTGCCTTTCAAAGTTACCATGTTGATCATTGCAAATTACTGAAAGAATTAAAAATATTATACCCTTACTCTTTTAAGAAGAACAATTTACCCTGAATATGTGAATTTTGAAGTTGACATGAATTTAACAAGCATTTATTTGCCTTTTAAAGCTCTTGGTGGATATCTTTTTGAATAAACTAACAAGCAAAATTAAAATAATTTCTACAGAATCTTCTAAGGAAATTTATTAAAGATGTCATAATTTTCTCAAGATTTTATGTGAGCAACTTTTAAACCGAATCCCTTCAAATTACAGAACTTTAAAAAAGATAAAGCATTTTTCCCCTGATATTTTTGAAAAATTCAAATTGTCCTTTTTTCTTATCTGCCTTCCGAATTAGCTAACCAATCTAAATTATATTTCTGGAGAATTCAGGGAACAATTTTTAAATGCTTGAAAGATTTTTTTCTACCTGAATCTGATTTTTAAAATTTTTGGGAAAATTATTTTGGTGTCATTTTTTAATCTAAAAACGCAGTTAGTAACCTTTTTTAAAGAGTTTTGCTATTTTTGTTTTTACAGCACCCATAAGTAATACCACTGAAAAGGGTTTTCCCAGAGTGACGTAAAAAAAGACAAAATTAAGGAATCGAAGCTTCCCTCAGAATAAAAAATTATTTTGGAAAAATGAAGGACTTTTGTGTTGTTTTCATTCCATAGCCACAAAATTTCAATATAATTCAGAAATTTAAAAAAAAACACAGCAGATCACGATACTCAGCAGGAAGAATTTGAATGTAAAATGCTTACATAATTCATTTTTAAAGTAGTTTAACAAAATTTAAAAATTTCATTTATGAATTGCAAGTGAAATGAGATTCCTACTTTTTCTACTTTTTTTCCCCTTCTCTACTATTGGGTAAGTTTCGGCAATTCTGATTGCATCTTTTTTTTTACTGAAACCCAAAATTTGATACAGCAAAAAATAAATGAATGGGTTCAGGGGTAGGGTATCCCAAAAAACCCTGGGCAAAAAAAAGAGGGGCCCTATCTTAGTTGGATTTTATCAAGCTAAAAAGTAAAAATATATGAATATTTTAAATATACATAGATACAGTTTTTATTTACTATCTTCTCTTTCTTAGCATTGTTTGTGCTTAAGCGCACCGCTGGGTTTCTTTTTTTTTCACTAATTTCAGTTTTTAATTTATTCAGTGCATTTCGTATATGCTAGGCAGTGCTCCGCAACCTTTTTATCACCACGGACCGGTCAACGTTTGTTTTTTACCGCGCCCCTGAGGGGGTTTGATTTTTATATTTTAGACTGTTTTGATTTTATAATTTAATTTAATTGTGCATTTAATCGTGACTTCTGAATAAAATTAGCTACAAAAAATGAATATAAAGTGATTTAACAAGGAATATTAAGTAATTTTCATGTAGCCCCAAAACTAAGAAAATATACCCCAAAATAAAAAAGAAATAATTTAATGTTTCGCGCGGACTGGTACCGGTCCGGGACCGGGGTTTAACACTGTGCTAATACTTATGACGTTAAAAAGGGAAGGGAAAAGTAATGTATGCTACAAAACGCGTTCGGGAATTCCTGGCTATTTATTTTTTGGGAGGATCGAACTCCCCCATAGGGGTGATCTGGACCACCGAGATGACTTAAATGATCAAAAAATATTCATGAACTAGAAATACAATACAATATTATATTATTAAAAAAAACACCTTTACAAAAGAACAGAGGAGGGGACAAAATAACATCCGTCTATTACAGACCAGATTGCGAAATATTGAAACAGGCAATTAGTTTTCTATAAATCATATTGTTATTAAAAATAGATTGTAACTGGGTAGGAATTGCCTCTTGTGTAGGTCTTTTAAGATTTAACAATAAGCATGGTAAGATTTTTCATGGAACTTTCAAGTAACAATGCGTAGAAAAATAAAAAAAAATTGAAAATAACATAAATTTTTCAATAAGTAAAGTTCGCAACACTAAACAAATAACAGAAGAAATTTAGGGAATTCCCTACAAAATCAAAATTACTTTTGAGGCTGAATTGCCATGATTATAGTTATGTTGCAATATTTTACATTTATATCTTAAATTTGGGAAAAATTATCGCAAGTTCGACTTACTTGGTGGTCAGGGTCCGAGGGCCCCCTTCTGGCTTGAAGGCCCTGGTGCACGGTTCCACCTAGCCCATTGGTAGCTACGCTACTGATGGGCTCAGGAGATTTTGATTGCAAAAGATGATCCAATAATGTCTTTTCAGTACAAATATTTTCATGTTTTTCTTCATTGCTTTCATATGAACTTGATTTTCCTTCCAGTACACCTGATTCATATATTTTGTCCGCAACATAGACATCATCCAAAAGATCACTAAGTTCAGAATCTGATTTATTCATCAACTGCAAAATTTCTTACCGTGTGTGAGAATTCTTTTCCTTTTATATACCTGAAAAACATTTTGGTTAAAAGTTAGCACAGTATACCACGAAAAATAAAAAATATTATCAGAAAATTATATTATCAAAGAAAAAAATTACATCAGACCTCACCAACTCCTTTCGGAAAACCCAGAATTTTTAGAGAGGAGGAGAAGAAGAGATATGGATGCAGATATCTGCGTAGAGGATGAAAATGACATACCCCTCAACAAATGTATGAAAGATAAAACTAATTGCAAAACAGAGCGAGAGAAAGGGAAAAAGGGCTGATTCACGGCAACCCACAACAAAATATAGAATTAACTATGTAGCAATATATTCCGTTTTTATATATATTTAGGCTTCCATAAAAATTATTGAAAGAAAAGAAAACTTACATGGCAGCACTTAACACGCCATTCAACAAGTCCTGTGGGCATAACTAATAAAACAACAACTTTTATAGGCAAAATTGAACATTTATCAAGATATCCCCTTCAAGAGTGATACATTCAGCCCACAGCGCTCTTCTAATTCTTTAATACCTTTTTCGTAGCACGATTTGTCTTTGCTCACAAAACAGGCTTCAGTTTTGGCAATCTCTTCTTCATTTTGGCCGAAGCTCTCCCTGTTACATTCCTTTAAGGTCTACAAACAGCCAGTGGTCGCTGAGGGTCAGATCTGGACTGTACAGGGGGGCAAAGCAATTCGAAGCGCAATTCGTTCAGTTTGATCATCCTGGACTTGTGGCATGGAGCATTGTCTTGGTAAAACAGCAATTTTTTCTTTTGAATTTGACGACATTTTTCTTTTATTTTTTCATTCCGTTGATCCAATAACACCCTGTAATATTCACTACTAATGGTTTCACCTTTCTCAAGGTAGTCAATTAACAAAATTCCCCGTGTACCCCCAAAATAACCTTGGCCATAAACTTGCCAGCTGACGTTTGATTTTTTTGGTCGCTTTGGATGGCTTTTACCGGCTGCTGGCCACTCAGCTGACGATCTTTTTGTTTCAGGCGTGTAGTAATGGATCCATGTTTTGTCCATTGTCACATACCTACCTAAAAAGTCCTGTTTATTTCGCTTAAGTATATCTGGAACGAAGAAAAATTACTGGCAGCTTTGGTGGAATTTAACATGCCAAAAAAGCGTGTAAAAAATGTGGCATGCAGAGTTTTGTCGAATTTCTCAGAACCTTTTCGAACTGAAAAATGACTGCGGCAAGGCAATGCACTTTCATGCCTACTGTTTAAGTTGGCCCCGGAAAAAGCCTTATATATATAATAGACTTTGAATTAAATACAAGCGGAACTATTCCGCAATCCAACGGCAGGTTTTTGCTGATCCACTTGTCGAGGTATTTGTCTCGCTTGAGAAAGCAACAGGGAAGATGCGTCTGACCATCAATGAGGATAAAACTAAATTTATAATTATATCACACACACCTTTTAAAGACGAATAATTATACTTTTAAGACTGAAAAACAATTTAAACATTTAGGAACGAGGATTTCATGCAACAATGATATAAAAATTGAAATGAAAAATTGGTTATCTACGGCTAATAGATGTTATTATGGCCTCTTAGAATCAGCTAAAATGAAAACTAATCAGTTAAAAAACCAAAATAAACATTTACAAAACTTTGATAAGACTAGGTGCCTTTTAAGGAAGTGAATGATGAGCCCTCAAAAGCAGTGGCATAACGGAAAATATTAAGGCCCCCCCTGCAAAGTCAGAATTTACGCCCCAAGCCTGACATTACAAAGGGTAATGGCGTTAGTCAGGCTTTGGGCCCCTAGTACCCTTCCCCCCCACGATACGGGGATGTACGTTACGCCACTGCTCAACAAGTAGAAGCAAATATGCTGTTGATCTTCGAAAGGAAAATCCTGAGGAAGATTTTTGGACGAGTAAAACATAATGACGTGTTGAAAACACTATACAATTACCGTAAAATCCGGCGTCTAACGCGCACTTTTAACACAAAAAATAAGATCGAAATTTAGGGGTGCGCGTTATACGCCGGGTATAAAAATGAGAGCTTTAAAAAAATGAGTATTAAAAAAATTTAGACTTATATATATATATATATATATATATATATATATATATATATATATATATATTCGAAATATACTGTTTATTTTAAAGAAATAACATACCTTATGAACTTTCATTGTTGGATAACATGAAAAGGTCGGCATATTCGTCTTCCGTTATATCTTCAGGCACATCATCGAAATCTGTATCATTTTCACCATCACTGTTACTCTCCTCCATAAATAAATAATCATCTTCTGTTCCCTCTAGACTGTTAGATATAATACATTTTTTAAATGACTTTTGAATTAAGTCAGGTTTAATTTCAATCCATGCTTTTATTATCCACTCGCACACTATTTCCAGATTGGCATGACGCATTTCGCCTCCTTTCGTAAATGGTTTTTCTCCTTCTAGCATCCATGTATTCCACTGTCGTTTTAAATTTTGTTTCAAAGGTTTATTGATGCACACATCTAATGGCTGAACTAATGACGTAATCCGCCAGGAATAACTGCTATATCTGTATTGCACTCAGTTAATAATTTTTTCGTATTATCTGTTAGATGGGATCTGACACTTTGTGGATTCCGTAAGGCCCCTGGACGCGCTTTGCCAAATATTTTTTATCCACAATTTCACACCATTTTCATCCATCCACCCTTTTTCGTGTACATGAATAAAAACATCTTTCGGGAAATTGGATTTTGGCACTGTTTTTCTTTTAAAAATAGCCATGGGTTTTAATTTTGTACCGTCCGCTAAGCAGGAGAGCAGTACTGTAAAATGAGATTTTTCGTCTCCTGTTGTTTTTATGTGAATCGTTTTTGTTCCTTTCATATCTATAGTTTTATTTCCTATCATGTTAAACGTTACTGGAGTTTCATCCATGTTTCCAATATGCGACAGTAAATATTTCTTTTGCTTTCGTAACCCAATGACATACTTCTGAAAACTTATCAATTTGTTGTCCACGTCTTTAGGAAACATTTGTGAAACTTTTGTTTTTTCTCGCAGAACTAAATTATTGCGTGCCATATATAAATCGGCTACACCAACTGAAAGTTGCTTTAAAATTTTTACTTTCATAGATTCTTTTTTGACCATTTTAAGGCGAATAAACGTACACTGTTTCTTGTTCCAATTAATCCATTCTGGTGATTTTCTAGAATAGGCCATTTCGTTACTCCTTTACGTAAAGCACATTTCTTCTTTGGCATGTTAATTATTGTCATTTCATTTTTCCCCACTCCCTTATGGAGCTTTCACCAATATCAAACATCCTTGCTGCAGCACAATTTCCATTTTCTTTTGCAAATTGAATCACTTTGATCTTGAAACCGGCACTGTGTTTGCTTCGTTTACCAGGACCTATTTTTACTGCTCGCCGTTCGAAGCGTATTCAATATTATTCATAGCATTCGTAGTATTGAATATACTACAAACAAGCGAGCATAATAAGTCTCAAGCTTGTTCTAATTTATTTCAAAATTAATCGTCCGTCTCGTACATCACACGAAAGGGGAAAAAGGAATCAATGTTTATATTAAAGTGTGGGAAAAATCCAACCATGGCGCCGATTTGGTCCCCCCATCCCTTCTTGCGCTTAAGGATTGTATAATTCTAGAAGTATACTATTTTTTCAAAAGAGAGTCTGGAATGATTCATCCAATAAATAATGACTTCAAAACATAAGGAAATTGCTCACGTACATTTTAAGTTTTCGTAAAAAGGGGTGCGCGTTATACGGCGAATATACTTAAAAATTAAAAAATACAGCTTGAAAGTATAGGTGCGCGTTATACGCCGGATTTTACGGTATGTACATGTCTTACTTTTCCCAATGTATAAGGATTCAAAAAAAATATTACATGGAAAAAATTGAAGTAAATCATAATGCGGTAGATAAAGGGTTAAGAAGAAGAATATCTTTTATAACATTGCTTCTTAAACTTACAATTTTTGCGAACCAATTTTAGAACAAAATTTTTCTCGCCCTCCCCATACAATAACAATGATTGATTGAATATTAACGTCGCACTGTTCAGCTACACGAGGGCTTTTGGCGACGGACCACGTAATTTTGAACCATGGTCAAGTGACGTGGACGACACCTGAGCTGGCACCCCTCTCTCCTAACTACCACATCAACAAAAGGACGTTTCAGCTCTCGACAGATTTAACGTGCATCGCTGCCCTACACGGCAGGTCTTTAGTGGTACTGGGCTCGAACTCGTGACAAGGCAAGCCACGATCCGATACCTATACCACTCAGCTACCGCGGCCCACAATAAAAATGTATTGAATGCAATAACAATGCACTTTGTCGATAAAGCTGCAATATAATTTTAATTATAAACCGTAAAAATTACCAAAAACGTATTAAATTTTGTATATGTTACTTTTCAATAATATATATTTTAAGTAAGTTACTGTAAATATTTTCTTAAAGAATCTTTTATTTTCAACTTTTCGATATGCTCGCGCCCCACATATTGTTATCACGCTCCCCCTAGGCGGCGCGCCCCACAGTATGAGAGTCGCTGATGTATATACAAACTTTGATATATATTTTTTAAAAATATGTATCATTTTAGGATGTTACGTAATACATATTTTAATTACTATTTCTATCATTTTCATTTATTTGAAAATCATAAGAGAGCAAGGTTTTCAGACTCATTCCCTTATATTAAAAAAGAAAAATTGACCTGAATTTCTAATTAAAATTTTTTTTAAAAAATTTTCGAACATTTACTTAGGATAACATTTAAATTCACAAATTATTCAATTGAATCTATCATACCTCTTTTTCCTCTAAAGTACCGTACTATTTTTCTAATGATGAAGATTATTTTTTTACCACTTAAACTAAGAATATGTGAAAATATTTACAGAAAAGAAGTGCTACATAATTGTTACTTTGTGTGAGTCTGACTTTCCACAAATTATAAATTTTTAAGAAATGTATTCGAGTGAATATCATACTTCATAAAATAACAAAACATTTTTACTTAAAATATATTTTTATACGTAGGCAGTGACGTCTAAAGGCAGTGATTCCCAAAGTTGTCTATATAGACCCCCAGGGGTCTATGACGACTTACAAGGGTCCACGTCAGCTAAAAAATAATTTACGGTAAATGGGGGCCTACGATAGAGTGGCTGTCATTAAACCAGATTGTGACTTTAATTTTAAAAGATAATTTAATCAAGATCAAACCAGACTTGCCTATTTAACAGATTTACTTACTAAATTTAATAAGGTTAATTTGCAGTTACAAGGCGACAATATACATTTTATTAAAACAAGGACCTTATTTTAGCCGTGTGTGTGCCGGAAGTTAAAGGAGTATAATGTTGGATTCCTCAAATTTTCTCAGTTTCTCAATTGTCACAGAAAATCTGCCAAGAAAAAGACATTTTAACCTACGTTCAACATTTAAATGACCTTTTTTAAAATTTTGAAACTAGGTTTGAGAATGTTTTGACTATCGTAATACCACAGTAGGCATTGAATTCATATGGTCACTTTGAAAAAAAAGTGACAGATTTCAAGAATTAGGCACTAGGAATAGGATTAACAAAGATCTTACAGCAAAATTTAGAAACGGATGTCAACAATTTTGGCTTTAAAAAATTATCTGTTATTTATTCCATATTACAGAATATCTTGAGAAAGTTTTTGATTGTTTTGCTGATTGAGGGGGAGTTTTGGTGCGCTTGCCAATCTCCAAAAAAAAAAAAAAAAGAAGAAGAAGAAGAAAAGACTAGGCATTATCAGTTGAGGAGATGTTTTGGGTTAAACCTGACAAGATTGACGCCAAATTTTTAAAATTTGTTACTGCCTCCCCAGATTCATCTCTGCTACTAAAAGCATTTGTCTGTTGCTCAGTTATTTTATGGATTAATTAAATTTTAATTTAATTAACATGTGTTTTATGTTTTAAACACTACATTTCACTACAGTTAAAAATTTAAATCTTTTAAAGTAAGTAGCTCTGTACTAGCTGTCAAAAACGCATTTATATAAGTTCATGAATTTGCAAAAATTCAATATTAGGTAAGCAGGGGTCTACCCTGAACTGAAAAACCTGTCAAGGGGTCTACGAGGTAAAAAAGTTTGGGAACCTCTGTCTTAAGGTATCCGACTACGTTCGGAACCGTGATTTTGCAAAAGCGTATAAATGGATAATATTTATGATATTTAGTGTCACTTTTGGGGCAACTCGAACACTTAAGCAGTTGACTCCAGAGTCTCTAGCACAATAACCAATTTTATGGTGCAAACACTGTCCATATTTATGGTTCTCCTTTTAGTCGATAGCTTTTAATTACTCCTCTTCATTATTCTCGCGACACAATCACGACACAGTTTCTAGTGGATCTGTATTTATTTTTACTCACAACACTTTTACATCATACCAGAATTACTGACATGCGCAGTTGGGTTTGCACAAACACAGTTCACATATTCTTATTTGAAGACACAACAATACACACCTAATTTCTTTTAATTACAGAGATATGCCTTCGCATGCCGCAACTGACATGCCCCGCCATTTGCACTGGTTACACCATGCAATCACTGTATTAGTTATTTACACAAATGTATTTAAATTGTTCCCCACACAAATTGCACAAAAGACACTGTAAGAAATGCACTAATAAAAAATACAATTCACAATACAATTCAACAAATGAAAAAAAAAAACAATTCACTTAAATTAAATGAAACACAAAAAAAAAAAAATTATCACTAGTACTTAATCACTTGGCATTGGCAAAACACAAACTTTAGATATGGCTCTTTTACAAGTACTAAATTGTGTTTTCACTTTAACTACACGAATTTTGTTATCATCACCTAAATAAAACTGCATTAATTTTCCACAACCAATGTATATGGCAAGTAAATTCTCTTCAATTAAGAGCACTAAATCTCCAACTTTTACATTATTTTTTTCGAACATCCATTTATACCTATGTTGCATTTGGTTAAGATAATTGCGATGCCAAAATTTCCACATTAATTGCACTGTTCTAGTAATTTTTTCCCATTTCCTAAGGTAACTCTCCTTTATATTTATCAAGTTGGGCTCAATAATAGAATTCAAGGATCTAGCTTAAATCTGCCAAGTGAGCGGGAGGGGGAAAAGAACTTCAAAATCATTCTCATTAGCAGACAAAGGGCAAAGAGGTCTAGAATTTAGCATAAATTTGGCTTCGGAACTATCACGGTTAAAAATTCTCATAAGTCAAATTTGGCCCCTCATAACCTTTTTAGATGGCATTTAAAGGATTTAATAGCAGCTCTCCCATAGACCACCAAAATGGGTGACCCGTGGGTATAAACTTCCACTAATGCTTTTCTGCCGCCAAGTATCTAGCTAATTGATCATTCGGTTTGCTAACTATTTCATGAAGTTTTAATTTCCATATTCTGCGCGTACCTTGGCATTATCAGGAAATGATTTTGCACATTTCCTCGAGACATAAATTTTTTCAATGTTGCAATAAAATGGCCGGGAAGTTGAATCAGAAACTACTTCGATGTGTACAGCTTTAAACACAAAACAGATAAATATACAAACATAGATTTTATAAAACTTCCTTTGCGTTGGCCTTGTTTTTATGAAGAAAAGCACCCGGCAAAAAGTTCACACCCGAGTAGTTAAAGGGTAGTCAGTGGTAACCCTTCTTAGGCAAACGCCTCCACGGTTTGAGATGTTGGTAAATATAGTTTTACACTTAAAACATATGATACATTTATGCAATAATTTTTCTACAAAGATTGCGACCATTGAGAAGCCAAAATATTTCGCGAACATGAGGATTCAAAAAGTGAAAAGGCACCAACATGAAAGTATTTGTAATGAATGTTCAATATATGACAATTTATGCTTTTTGGGTAAAATAATTTGATGTTTTTGATTAAAATCACACAAAATTTGTATTACCTAATCGGCCGCCCACTCTAAGCACTCCATCTGAATCCAAAACGGATTGAGACTTTTCAACTTACTCTTGGGAAAACTCGTTGTTGTTGTTGTAGACATTTAATGTCTACTTCTTGACTTTGTACACCTTTTATTCGGAAGATTTCCGCTTTATCCAACTCATCTGCTTCTAGTGGGCCATTGGCTTTGACATTCCTCCTGGCGTTGTTTACGAATCTAGAAATATAAATTAAGATAAGCAGAATGGTTAAATAATTGTTACTAATATTACACAAATTTTAGTATTGGCACTTCCTTCCCAAGTTTTTCACAAACACTGTTCTTCAGTTCTGAATTGTATGCATCGTTATTTTCATTAATTTTCACAGTTTTGTTCGGATAATCACTGCCAGATAGAAACTCTGGACTATTTCACCACAGTTCTTGGTTCAGAAGTTTGTCAGGTTCTACTCCACGAGAAATCAAATCTGCAGGATTCTGGTTGGATGGCTATTCAGTTCCATTGCCGTACACAGAGAACAAATCTTGAATCTAGCAATTATTCTGCACAAAATGTTTTAAGGTCCATCGGTTCTTTTTGTAGCCGCCACATGAAGACGGGTCATTGAATCAGTCCACAGATGTGCCCCTAACTGAGCCTCTAGTCAAGTCATCAATCACTCTTTTCATACAAAGTTTGGACAAAAGGACAGCTGCACATAACTCTAATCTGGGAATAGTTCGGCACTTAATTGGTGAAACTCTCGATTTGCTAGTAATTAATCCCTACCTCCTCCTCTCCCTCCCTCCTCCTCCTCCTAAGTCTCCCGAATTATTTTTGATTTGCACACACTGCAGCTCCATAGCAACGCTCTGACGCATCAGAAAAAACCATGAATCTCATAGATGAAGGATTCTCAATCACTATACGCCTTTCGATATTGATGCTATTTAGGCTCTCTAGCCTAATTAACAACTGGTGCCATTCAGAATACACTTTATTTGGGAGTGGATCTTTCCAGTCAATACTAAGTCTCCAAAGCTTTTGTATAAACATCTTGGCCTTGAACACCACGGGTCCCACAAGTCCCAACGGATCGAACAGTCTGGCAATAGTTAATAAAACGCTTCTCTTTGCATACGAATCACTAGGTTTCACGTCAACTTTAAAGGAAGGTGTCTTTTACTCGGTCCCAGGACACACCCAATGTTTTGGTCTCATTTGGTCTAGAAAAATCGTAGACTCCATTATCTGTAGTACTAGACGCAATGAAGACCACTCTCACCTTAGTGGTACTTTTCTCGGGTCTATAGACGCCATGTGTGATGAGGTAAGAAATAGTTCATCTTCGGATTGTCATTTTCAACCGTCACTTCTCGCATATGTCCCAATTGTTCATATTCTTGCATGAATTCTCTATACAGTTTTAGATATCGTGAATCCCTTTCCAATCTAATCCACAATGCATTTAATCGTTTGAGAGCAATGCCCCTGGAATTCCCTAAACAATTTTGATCAGCTTTAAGGGGCATTTTAACTATATGCCGTCCCTCAATGTCTCTAGAATGCTTTTTCATAAAGTGTTCTTCGCATAAATTAGCCTCATTATTTTGCTTGCACTATCTTCACATTTTCTACTTCCCAAAATTTTTGCAATATTTTATTTAAATCTTCGTCCCTAACCAAACCGCAATGAACTTTAGTTTCATTTAATGAATCTACATTACCACTTACAACATATCCAAAAACCGTGTTTTGTAAAATTAGATCTGAATTTTTTATCTTAAATTTTTCCGGTCTCAATAGTTCAAAAAATATTTCTGCACCTAACATGTCTACTTTATCTGGAATATTAAAACGATCATCAGCTAACTCCACTATATCAGACAAATTAACACTGCTAACATATTTAAGTCCTTCACGAATGTATTATTTTTATTTGAAATTGTCGTTTTAACGCACCCGTTAACAATCATAGAGGCATCATTTAAACATGATATCAAAGTATTAATCTTTTCACTTTTCAGTTGTAATTTATTGGCGCACTCATTTGTAATAAGACAAACCATACACAGCCTCCGTCTAACAAACACCTACATTCATGCTAATTCGAATATTTATCCCACTAATATGCTAGAAAGTGCTCAATAAGCATTTTTTTAAATTTTGTTATGACTAAAAGTAGTCTCCACGATTTCTTGATTGTTTATATTTTACCAGGGAATGAAAAGGAGGGGCAGAGGTATTGTATTATATATATATATTGTTTGCGGTTTCTCTTCAAGGACCGAATGGGGAGTCTGGATAATTTTTTTATTTCTTTTGAAAAATGAAGTAATTTATTATGCGGTTTACAAATTGCGAAATTTTAGAGCAACACTGTTTACCCACAACATTCTGGGATACACACACATTTAAAGCACATTTGCTTATTTCTACAAAAATCTACTCTTTTCATTTATCGAAAAACCTTTAAACTGAGGGCAAATTGCAAAGCATGTGCTTCATTTTACATAACACACATTTTTTCACTCTTTATTTCAGAAAAAAAAATAGGCTCGAAACTCCTCTCTGACTTCAAGTGAGCTGTTATATCTCTGTTGTTTATTGAAATCAAATCGTTTATTTTCATTTGTGAAGGACCTAAAAATGTATAGACTTTCGCTTTTAATTTTACCTTTAGCAGATAAATAAATATCACATTCTCGCCCTAACTCGTGGGGTTTAAAAATGTTTCTCCCGGTTTTACATTAATATGAGTCGATAATTCCTTTCGTCAAGAGTGCTCATCATTTTATCCGCTACACCACCCACACATACTGACTTAAAATCATTAACATTTCGTAACTGACAGTAATACACAAAATGTTGCACTTAACCTAGACGCAAATTGAACATAACTCTCTGAATTTAATTTTTGAGTTTTACGAAAATCATTATAGCATTCTTGCGGTGTTGGCTGAAATTCTTTCAAAAACTATATTTTTTAGTTTATCATAACTGCGCAATTCTTCCTCTGACGCATAAATCCCTCTCATTAAGTTATTCGCTATCTCTCCTAGGATGATTAAAAGAATTTCCGATTTCCATTCTTCGAGAACCTCTATCGTTTTGAATGCTTTCTCTAATGTCTGAAAAAATAAATTATATGACTCAACACGTGAGGGTACATGTTTTTACACTTTTTATTAACGTTTCGATACTAATATTGTTACCTGTTTCGGTGGCGCTCACTGTTGACAGTGAAGAATCATATTGTAAATCTTTCCGAATATTAACAAGCTCTAAATTGCTTCTAAGTGAGCTTTCACCTTATTTTTCTAACCTCTAAATTTAATTCCCTCGCAGATTTTTTTACCTCGCCTTCTTCAATGTAACATAGTCAAATAATAGTTTTTTAACCACTCTGTTTTCTTTTTATACACTTCACTACTTCCAATAAAAAATTTTCAAATCAAGAACTTTTGCATTATCTGGCACAGTTAGTTTTTAATTCCCGAAGCGACAAGTTTTAACCCTCTGCTCCCTTTCTTCTCACCAATACCAAAGACATAATTAAAATCCTCTGGCCAAAAAATCTTCAAAGAATTCAAAAGAACATTGCTCTCACCTACCACATATCCAAAAGTCGCCGCATCTTCTGGCTTTTGCTCTCGCAACATGAATACACATTAGTTTCACCTTCAGCCATTTAACCAATAGCTAATTCCCAAGCCCCGTTGCAGTGACCGATTTTGGGGCAACTCGAACATCTGCTAGAAGTTGACTCCAGAGTCTCTAGCACAAACTACCTTGCAGCAAAACACTCATCCCATATTTAAGCTCCTCCCTTTAGTCGATAGCTTAATTACTCCTTCATTATTCTCCTGACACAATCACGACACAGTTTCTAGTGGACTGGTATTTATTTTTTACTCACAACACTTTTTAAATTCATATCAGAATTACTGGGCATGCGCAGTAGGGCTTGCGCAAACACAGTTCACATATTCTTATTTGAAGACACAACAATACACACCTAATTCTCTTAATTACAGAGATGGCGTTTCGCATGCTGTGAACTGACAGTCACTTAGATTAGAAAATGTATATAAAATTGCTTTAAGTATAGTATTACAATAACAAATTATTTAAGTAAAATATTTTGACAAAAAAATGAACAGAATGACCCATTTTTAAAATATTCTCCTTTTGTGAAAAATGCTTCTATTAAAATAATATTTTGCCTGTATATAGCTCATACCAGGAAGAGAATTTTTGAAGTATAGAGCTTAGAAGTGGGTTTATCCATGTTTTACGACAACAGAGGGTAGAAATTTTAAGAAAAAAACGCCGATAATTATTTCAAATGGATGTAACTCTGAAAATAATGTGAATTTTTCAAAAATCATAGTTCAGACTCTCTAGAGAAGTCTTTACTTTATATAAGCACACACACACAATATTATTATTGTAGAAGCATTTTTTTTATAAAAGGAGAACATTTTGAAAAAAAGGGTGTTCTAAGTTAATTTTTTGCCAAAATATTGTATTTAAATATATATATATATTTTCAAAATGTCCTTAAAACAATTTTATGCATGTATTCTAATCTAAGTGATGTTAAATATCATGAAAATTATCCATTTATGCGCTTTTTTAAAATCACGGTTCCGAACGTAGTCGGATACCTTAAGAGTATTACTTGTTTCATTTTCATGCTACTATCGCGGGATTAAAACGAATCCCACCATTTCTTTTTTTCTGTCACTTGCAGGGGAAAAGAGTGGTGGGGGAGAGGGGAGTCCCGCTTAGATAGGCCCGGGATTCATGGCGT
The DNA here is from genome assembly GCA_019973955.1 of Trichonephila inaurata madagascariensis. Taxonomy (NCBI): domain Eukaryota; kingdom Metazoa; phylum Arthropoda; class Arachnida; order Araneae; family Nephilidae; genus Trichonephila; species Trichonephila inaurata. Next base: position 287,620 of record BMAV01012685.1, read on the forward strand.
AGGGGGAAGAATTAATTGTTTCGTATCTTTTCCCAGTGGTGAAACATACTGAAAATTCATGTTCTCTTTGGAAAAAAAAAGTCAAAATTTTTTTTGTTTTTTTTTCTTTTCGAAATTTGTTTCAATACTTTTATTATGGTTAAAAAAGTAGAAAAAAGTAGCGGGAATCCTAAAGTGAGGTAGCATAAAAATTAGGATGAGCAATGGGGAAAAAAAAAAAGTAGCGGGAAATTTTAAAAAGTAGCAAAATTCGCGAAAAATCGCACGATCTGGCAACATTGGCCCTAAATTCTTTGTAAAAAAAAAAAAAAATTCATACACAAAACTATGTTAGTATTGCATGTTTATTTATAATGCATGATTTTGCTTTTGTTAATACATTAATTACTTCAGAAAAATGAGAATTTTGTTGCAATTTCCTTTTTGATGCTTAACATAGCAAAGACATTCAAGGGTTCTGCATTCACGCTTAACTGAAGATAATTCTTTATCAATTTTTATTGAAAGAGCGCTCAGCACTTGCTTCAGTAACTTCCATCGTTAAGAAAAGTTTAATAGCACATTTAATACATTTAGAAAAGGCTCATTATAATTATTATGAAGTATAAACTCTCAAACTCAGTGGCGCAACAGCCCATGAGGGCCAGGGCCTACTGTGCCCATCCCAGATACGTGACCATTGGGCGCCGAGGTGCAAAGAGCAGATGTCCCGATCAGGGGCCGGGCTGGGAAACAGACCCAGTTTTTTAAGTCCCCGGGGAAAACTTGGACCCCATTTATCGACCCCCGCAGTAGGGGATGAAAGGCTTGAGCCCCGTAAACCCCGACCTGTGAGTGGAAAAACGTGATACGCTACCCCCCGACCACTGGGGCCCTTTATCCACGCAAACCCCAGGCCAAATTTGGAGTATGGGATTGCAATGTACACTGACGGGGGAAAAAAACCCCCAACACCAAGAAAAAAATTTTTGTAGAGCAATGAAATTTGGAAATGCGATTGTTTTAGGGTTTAAAGTGTTTTAATTTTATTAAAAAATTTCCCAAAATCCCCATGTTATTTTTTAAATTAAGAAAAAAGCATTTCAAATGTAAAAAGTGTTAATTAATAAAGGGTGTTCCCCCCACAAGGTAAAAAAATCCATTGTGACATACAGAGGCCGAATGTCACTTTGTGGTATGGAATTCCATGCTTGGTGTATTTGTTGTATAAATATTGGGATGGTCAGTGCTGGATGTGGATGACACTGGAGTTGTCACCCAATGATATTCCATACGTGCTCAACTGGAGACAGATCTGGTGATCTCGCAGGCCAAGGTAGCATGTGAACACTCCGTAGAACACGTTACGTTACAACAGCGATGTGAAAGTGAGCAACATCCTGTTGGGAAAAATCCCCTTTAATGCCGGGTTCCATGAATGGTAATACTATAGGTTGAATTACCGGACTGACGCAAAATTTGCAGTCAGTGGGGTTTGGGAAAAACCATGGGGAGGGGCCCCGCTGTCATAGGAAATTGCTCCCCAGACCATGACTTCAGGTGTACATGCAGTGTGCTTAGGCCGCAGACAGTTTGGTTGCAGGCGTTACCCTGGCTTCCTTCTGACCAACACACGGCCATCACTGGCACAAAGGCAGAACCTGCTTTCAACAGAAGACACTACAGATCTCCACTCCATCCTGCAATGAGCTCTGACCAGATACCACTGGCGTCGCAAATGGCAATGGCTTGGAGTCAGTGGAATACACGCTACAGGCTGCTTGGCTCAGAACTTTTCTTGAAGTAACCGATTTCTAACAATCCGTTGTGTCACTGTGGTACCAACTGCAGCTCGAATTTCTGCCATAGACACAGTACGATGTGCCACAGCCGTAAGCCGAATACGGCGGTCATCCCTCTCAGTAGTGCCACTTGGTCACCCGGAACCTGGTCTTCTTGAGGCAGTACCATCCCTTGACGTTGTAACAACCCACTTATGGATGTTCGTGTTTGGGGGTTCGAGAAAAGATCAGCCATGGCACTTTTAACGCAATTTTATTAATCCTTTTACTTAATTAACCAACAAAACAAAAAGTAGGAAATGCATACAACAATACCCGGAAGAGCAATCGCATGAGCTTAATGCTACTAACATATAATTAAAATGACTTAACTGAATCCTGGAGCTCTCTCGACTCCTACGCTTGAATTATCTGTAAATATCTTGTTTAACTATACGACCTCCGGTAGTAGGCTTGATCACAATTTAATCAACTTTTAATACCCAACTATCAACCATCGACCATCCTCGCGCCCACTAATGCCATCGTATAAATAGAAGTACTCATTTAACTAAATCTCGTCTTCTTCACCGAAGAAAGTTTTCAACAGAGTTTTTTACACTTAAAGTGAATAATTTTAGACCAAGAGGATTAGTTTGAAAATTCGGTTTTCCACGCCAACTTTTGCCATTGTTTTAACAGTTACATTGTTACAACAATGGAGACTAATCTAAGTTGGCATCGGAAACCAGTAATTAATTAAATTAAATCTAATTAATGAATTAATATTTGAAACAATTGTATTAACATCAAGTGCCATCCACTGCAAGTTTAAAAAAATTTATTTGAACTTGATTGGATGAATAGAAAATATTTTATTAACGATTGATAATTTGAACAAGATAAATATGTATATAAATAAATAAATATATATAGAGAGAGAGAGAGTGAGCTCTCTCTCTAATAGTAAGAATTGAAAAAAAAAATATTTTTCATCTATGTATGTATGTATCATGTATTTTTTTTTCTTCTAAAGTTATTGTATTCTAAGCAAATATATTTTTTAAATTTTAGCCTTTACTA
>BMAV01012686.1:0-17070 GCA_019973955.1 Trichonephila inaurata madagascariensis
TTTTGGTTTCCCTTTTTGTATCTCTGATCATTATTCTGAAACCTTTTCCCCTCTCGAACCCTCTATTACTTTGACGGACATTCTCGTAAAAATTATTTCTATTGTTATTTGGTCTACGTCCTACTTCAGAATTCCTCCAGTTTCTACCATTAGCATCAAAATTAGGCATCCTATGTGCATTTTGACCTCGTCTTTCTATATTATCGTTCTGAGAACCCCTTTTTAATTTGCAAGAATATCTCTCTTCGAATTTAGCCAAGACTTCCAAAAGTTGTATCGTGTTTTGTGGATTTCGCACTTCCACATAATCTTGGATCTGTGGTTCGAGTCGAACCAAAATATGATCCACCAACTCTGCTTGGGACATTCCTAACTCTAAACTTCTCTCTATTTTTAATAATTTGTAAACGAAATCAGAGGGTTCCTGATTTCTTCCCTGCTGGGACGCGTAGAATTGTTTTTGCAATTCTTTCTTATTTTTGACCGCGGGAAAAGCTTTCGCTAATTCAGCCTTGAGCTGCGCGAAATCCGTGGCTGTATTTTGCACTAACAACGATCCAAATATCGAATACCAATCTTGAGCCCTTCCCCTGAGATGACTTTTTAAGTAAGCACATGACAGATTACTTGGGATTTCAAGTAACTGTATGTTATTCTCTATAGATTCGATAAACTCTGCAATGTTCTCTGACCCTGAAAAGTACATTTCAGGTAGTACGTTGTATCCACCTGCATTACCTAACCCAGAATTATACACGTTCGGGCGCCATTGCGACATAGCCATCCTGTGATGACTAAGTCGTTCCGGATCCGCGTAAGTTAGAGGTGTGGGATTATCAAAATGATGAGACATGTTGGTTCTTAATACAACTTTTATTAAGAATAACTTATATTACTTAATTCTAATTGACAGCTTTATTTAAAGTGAGAGTTAACACCCAATTAAACCTTATATTCAAGTCAGATCACGCAACTAGAACATTTATCCTAATTATAATAAATTAACAGATTCGTCTAACTTCCAATATAATATATTACCTTTTGCAGATCTCCTTCCTTCAACGCTTCAGTAATATCTATACTGTAATTAAATATGCGAGCTTTCCAACTTCTTTATAATTTACTTCTATTTCTTCCAAAGCTATCGTACAGCTAACTCTTGATCTGAAAGATTCCACACTAAGCTATCTCTAAACTTGCCGCGTTTATCATCAAAGCTTCTATCATTTTAAAGTATATCTCATTTACATATTCTCTTCGTTTATCTTCTTGGTATTGGGTTGGAAAGGCTTTGCCATTAATCGTGGCCGTCAAAGAACATAGGAGTTATGTTAGCAGAAGGACGCGAGAGACGTCACAAGGTTTTCAACAAAAAGAAGCCTTAACTGGCAGATGCGCATACACACTGGAGAGAGACCTTTCCAGTGTAATTTATGTGAGCTAAAATTTTCTCAAAAATATAATCTTGATAAACATATGATGACACACACTGGAGAGAAACATTTCCAGTGTATTGTTTGTGATGAAAGATTTTCACGAAAATATAGTCTTAAAAGGCATAGGAGCTCACACACTCGACAGAAACGTTTTTATTCATACGCAGCTCAGCAAATGTTATTCTAATCAAAATTGGAATAAATATACAGGACACAGACGTAACCGTTTTTCATGTAGCCCATATGAACAAAAGCTTTCTCTATAAGAATATGTATCTGTTTATAGTTGGACGCCTATCTTAAGACAGACTTCAAAGTAAGAAGATAATTTGTCAAAGTAAATACTGTAATGATGAAGTAGCTAAATGTTTGTTGGAGGGTATTTTGGAGAAAAAACTGTAAATTAAGAAACGTGAAGAACGTGAAAAATGGGAAATTAAGGAATTCGAGGAGCGTAGACTAGCTAAGAAATTCGAGGAGCGTAGACTAGCTAAGGAATTCGAGGAGCGTAGACTAGCTAGGAAATTTGAGTTAGAAAGACTAAGAGCTCAACTCAGAAATAAGTTAAAAGAAAATGAATTGAAGTCAGGGAATAGGATTAACAATCTCGGAAATGTTTATTCTTTGTCATGAAAAAGTACCGCAGAAGTTAGATAACCGTTTAATAAGTGTAGGCCGTTAATTAACCAAGTAGTTAATAAAAGCGTGGAGGACGCCACGTCTTGTGATTTTGAAAAGGAGAATTGTGCCCCTCAGTGAGATGGACGAACTTCCCCGTCTGAGTAAGAGGGATAGGAAAAGAAAAGAATAACATGTTTAAGGTTGAGAAAGGGAAATAATTCAATGTGTATAGAAGTAGTGATTGTGAAAGGAAAGTGGAGTCGATTGCAGGTGGAGAAAGTGTTAGAGCAGTCGCGATGTGTGCACAACGGATAATAAATAACTGAGAAATAGGAGCTGATTCTTTAGACTTGATAGAAGATAAGGGAATGGTGAACCCTGAAATCTTGATTTGTGAAAATAACTGCGAGGAAAACGATACCATTGTGACGTTAACGGGGTGGGGAAAAGAAGATAACAGTGAATCGTGAAAGTTTTCGAAATCATGCAATGGCTACGATAGCAGGTTAGTTAAATGGGGTAAAAGGAAACATGCGTAAAGCAGATGTGCGGAGAGGCTTGAGAGATGAGTTAGCAGTGCGATTGACTATCTCAACACGAAAGGGGAATGATAAAAATAATTTAGAGACGGATAATAGGTCTAGCATTAGTTCAGAGTTGAATTTCGAGATAGATTTAACCGGGAAAAGAGATCATAGTACCATTTATCGTCTTAATTTAATAAAATTGTACCGTAAGAAGCCGAATTTGGCAAATTTCGTTAAGAAGAATAGCTCGGAGGAAATAGTGAGATTCCGAAATTCTGTATTCGCTAAAGCTATTTATGGATTTTGACTTCCAGGGTACTTTAAGGTAAAGTTAACTGTATTTTAAATTCCCTCCTGATCGAAGTAACTATTTAAGAATGATTAACACTAAAAAGAAAGCAGGTTTTCCTCCAGAACCTGGGACGATTTCCTTAAGGTATCCGACTACGTTCGGAACCATGATTTTAAAAAAGCGTATAAATGTATAATTTTTATGATATTTAGTGTCACTTAGATTAGAATACATATATAAAATTGTTTTAAGGACATTTTGACAAGAACAATTATTTAAATACAATATTTTAGCAAAAAATTAACTTAAAATAACCTTTTTTCTAAATGTTCTCCTTTTGTAAAAAAATGCTTCTATTGTATTAATATTTTGCCTGTATATAGCTCAGACCTCTGTACAGAGGCTCAATTATTTTTCAAACATTCACATTATTTTCAGAGTTACAACCATTTGAAATAATTATCGGCGTTTTTCTAAAAATATCTCCCTTCTGTTTTCGTAAAACATGGATAAACTGACTTCTAATTTATATATTTCAAAAATTCTAGTTCAGCCTCTGTGCAGAGGTCTGAGCTGAATGCAGGCAAAATATTAAAACAATAGAAGCATTTTTTACAAGGGGAGAACATCTGGAAAAATATTATTCTAAGTTAATTTTTTGCCAAAATATTGTATTTAAATATTTTTTTTTGTCACAATGTGTCCTTAAAACAATTTTATACATGTATTCTAATCTAAGTGACACTAAATATCATAAATATAATCCATTATACACTTTTCAAAATCAGGGTTTCCCAACGTAATGGATCCCTTAAAAACAAAAGAATATTAATTTAAATACGGGAAAGCTGTTTAAAACCAAAACTTGTTGTACATCCCAAATGTTAATTAATTCATTACGAGGAACAGGTATTTTTTTAGATTGAGGTGTGAACGGGATGGGGCAGTCCAACCGTAATCTGCCCGTTTTTTGGTTAGAAAGAGTGAACCGATACCCATCCCTGCGTATTAAATGTGTTAAATATAGGAATTTGAACCAGGTGACGCGGCCGAGATTTATCTTTTATTAAAATGAAAGGGTTTTTGTAGAAAAGTAAAACCCGGCATCGTGGGTCACTGTACTGGATTTGTAGAAGTGGTATTTTCGTCGTTTTCTCATGATAGATATTTTCCGAGTTTTCCGCATGCGTTATCCATTTGCATTTAATATTAAAAAAAGAGGTTTAAGTTTGTAAATGTTTCTTCTTATGGATGAATTTAACGACACAGATTTTGAGATGGTTTAGAGCAGATTGATGTATCACGAATAGTCGATATGAAAATTTTGATACAAATTTAGTTAAAATCCGTAAAAAAAAATTTACTTTGTATTAAAATGGTTGAGTAGGGTTGGGTCGGCAATCAGATCGACCAAAGGTAAAATAGAGCAGACGGGGAAAATTAGTTACAGGCACATAATATAAACTTAGTAAATTCATTGCATGAGCTAATGAGGTATGTTAATTATATTCACAATTAAAGTGCGAATTTTCCTCAATAACTACCGTAATTGGAGACAATACCATGAATTGTGAATAACTTGTCATAATGGCTGTGAGAATGACTACCGATAGCCAAAATTTAATTTAATTTAAAAATTCATAGTTTAAACTGCTTATTTTAAAAAAATTGTTTTAATGTTGTTTGCAAAGCTTGGAATTTATAGGTGTTTATTTAATATCGTTGGAATTAGTAGATGGGAATAAACAATTCTTTGGATTTGTGCTAGGTGTAAATCAATATTTGTATATGTATGAATGTTTGTGTGTGTGTGAAAGGTGGAAGGATATTATGTGTTATTGAAAATATTTTGTGTCTTTTATTAATTCGTATGCTCACAGATGTTTAACACAATTGATTGAACGATTTTAATGTATCAGAATTAGTGAAATATGATTTGATTTGATTTAATTTCTTTAAAACCCTAAATTTTAAGTTGTGATGTAACTTTTAAGGAAAGGGAAAATAATCCAAGATTCAGAAATTTAAGTTTTTATTGTAAAGTGTACATTTTATAGAACTTTGGATTTATTTATTCTTCTACTTTTGATTGTATTTGTTACTTGGATTGCTGTCCTGGACGGTCTCATTGATAACACAACCTTTCGGTGTGAAATGTTAAGAACTGAACCAGCCTGAGGCGAGAGCAGTCCAGTGAAATGGACCTTTTCAGGGAGAAGGAGTTGTGACGTCTTCGATTGGGGTGAACCCCACCCTTCCATTCATTCTAAGTTTTATGGCTCCGAACAGGTGTGAGTGACAAGTGCACGTGGCCATGGGGTCATTGTTTATTTTCTGACCTCGGACAAACGCCGACACCGGGCCTGGAAGTCGTAATGGCCAGGGAGAGCCGAAAACCCATTGAAAATAGGCGAAGCCTGTCTGAAAAGAACAAGGGTCGCCTTGGCAGGTGTCGAGAGAATGAATTTATGGAACCAATTTGGGACAATGCATAAAATCCAGGTCTTTCATGGGACACTGGCGCCTTTCATTTCCAGACTGACCAGGGTCATTTGTGTTTTGTCGCACAAATAGGAAGGAATAATGTGCCCCGGGACGCGAGCGAACTTTTGGGCCACCCAATGAGAAGAACGAGGGGCATGGGGGTGGGGCACACCCTGGTGTTTAAAAGGTTTTATTTGGAGAACAGGGGGGGGAAACCCTGGATGGGAAAACTGGAGAGGAATGGAAAAAAAGGGATGGAGAGGAATGGAAAAGGATTGGAGTGGAATGGAAAAGAAATTAAAAGCGATGAGTGCCGGTGGCGTTGAGAATGAGCAGTGCTTTCGGGGAAAGTATTGAACTTTTCCCTGAGATAGACTGAATGCACCAGCTTGGCATATTTATTGGACTTTATTACTTCATATATAGTAACCCATGAAGCAAAAAAAGCTGCTTTAATTTTTTGAAATAAGGCTGTGAAAATTTTTTATTTTTTGTTTATCTACTCATGATTTACAAAATATATATTAAATTTTGGCGTCATCATATGGTGAGCTCTCCTAACAAATTTGACACTGAAATATTTATGAATTTAAGCTTTCGTCGGATGCTAAATATTGCCAAAATATTTTGAGCAATTTCATACTCAAGGGATCTTTTACATGCCACACAGCCATAGGAATTGCGAGTCTATGATTTCCGCTTCCGAATCCTCTTGACTCCAGCTAGGATCGAACATCAACCTTAAGGGTTACGAAGCGCGCATGCTACCAAGCCACTGATCCTACCAGAAGAAGCTGTTACTGTCACAGAAAAAGTCTTTGGAAAGTTGAACTCGGGGGCAGATTTAAACATCAAAATTTTTAAAATAAAGGTTGTTTTAGACATTGTAAATTGTTTTCATGTATCAAATACATATTTCAAAAATAATTAATACTTGGAATTTTTTTGAAAATTATATTGTATTGCTATAATTTATATTTCGATCGATTTTAATACGTCTCTGTTTAATAAAATATTATATACGTTACAGCAGTGTTTCTCAAACTGTGGGGCGCGCCCTGAAGGGCGCGATAACCTTTAATGAGGGGCTTGAGCATATCGAAAATAAAAGTTAAAAAAAATTTAAATTTTCTGGAATGAAAAAAAGGTACTTTCTGATATAATAAAAAATACAGTTTTTACATTATATGATTTATATTTTCTTGGTAAAAAAAAGGTTATCAAATAAAGATTCTATTTTAAACCCCATTAGCTATCTTTGATCCAATAAAAAAAAAAAAAAAAATATTTTGTTTGCTGTAACCCTACGATGAAATTTCTTTTATTACGTTTCTATTAACTTAAAATTTTACATTTTGCTGGCTTTCGAACTTACTGGTATGGTTACCTGCATCCCTTTTTTTTTTAGGAAGTTTAAATTATATAATTCTGTTGCGTTTTTTTCACAATGTGAAAGAGTTTTTGATACATGGAAAAGCATTTGAGCATTTTGAAGGATTAATAGGCCAAGATTTTTTTTTAGGGTATAATGAAACATATAATACAAAATGTTAATTCTCGGAAAACTGTTTATTTTTTTAAATGACCTTGACAGAGAATCCTCTAAAATGACAGTTTAAGGGGATAAAAATGAACTGATAACATATCCCCTTTTTGGGGTGGCAAACATTTTTAAATCTTAAGGTATTGTTAAAGGGGTTTTGGCGACCACTATTTTTCAAAATATTTTCTTCAACATGCTGCATTTTTCCCCCATGAATAACAGCGGTTTTAATTGTGATGTTGTACGACTGATTATGGTTTTTAAAATGTAAATGGCATATCTAAAAAAATTGGGCATCTGTGATCCCCCGAAAAAAAAATTGAAGCTGATCAAAAAAAGGGAAACATTTTGCTGAAATAATGTATTAATCATGATAGCGAAAGTAAATTTGAGAAAAAGCTAAACATGAAACAAAAGGAAAAATTTTAAATACTTTAAGAACTTTATCAAAAAAATTTAAAAAACCGGGTACCGCAAAATACTTCACCCTGTAAAAAGCACAAGCAAGAAAAAGTTCAACAGGATTTTGTCGTCATCAAAGGATATTAAAATTAAAAAACGTGAAAAAAAAGGTGACTTTTTGCTTGCAAAAAACTTTCCTGTAGTGTTAGAAAAAAGTGTCTGTGTTTTGGGTTTTCCTTTTTATTAAGGTCCGAAATTTGGAAACAATTTAGTTTAGTTTTATTGGATATTTTATCAAATTATGAAAAAATAGAAAAATCCTGAAATAGGTAATTATTTTTCTTAGTTAAATTAATCACTAAAATTGTGATTTTTATCTTGTATTTTAAAAAATAATTATAAAAAAAATTGGGGTGCATCCCCCCCAGGAATTAACGTTATATCAGTGCACCCCCGCCCCGAGCTTTTCCCCTTTTAAAAGGGGGTCTCAGGGGTGTTAATCTCAGATTTTTAAATTTTAAAAAAAATATATTTTTCCTCATTTTTTTTTTGAACTTTTTTGACACCAACCACGTGATAGTACTAAAAAAAACTTCGGGGTTATTCAAAAATTAAAAACACACTTTAATAAAATTTTTAAATGGAACATGCCCCCCTTTTTTATTCTTAATTTCCACATAGTTTCATTTTCTGTTTTAAAAACCTCATAAATATTTTAAAACACTTGGGTGAATGAGAAAGCTTCAACTCAACACATTCTTTCTAATGTGTTTTCTTCTTTTTGGTAAAGCTAACGTTGTTTAAAAACGTTTTTTAAAAATTTTAAAACATTATTTATCTCTAAATTTTAAAAAATACATCGCAGACCTTCGGTAAACGTCTAAAAAAAAAGATTTAGGGGAACCCAAATTTATGAAGGTATGTCCTCAAAACATGTTGCGAAAAGGGGAAATACAAGTAAGTTGCTTCCAGTAATAAAATCTCGAATTCAGACTTCATTAACGTCAAATCTTGTTAAGGTAAGTGAAAATTTCAAAAAAGGGTATCGTATTTTTGATTTTTTTTTCAACCTTTACTCTATTTTGTCAGTATCATCTGTTTAAAATGTATAAACAATTAACAATTAATGAAAAGTCCCTCTTTGGTTTATGTTCGAAATTTGATACATTGAAAACTTGGGAATATTTGTACTTTTTTAAGCTGTGAAAACACTGGGGAAAAAAAAAATGCTCAGAAATTAACAGAAGATTATTTTAGAATGAGATGCATGGGCCCAAAGGGTTTGGGAGTCTTTAAAAAATTTTTTGTGCTGTAATAGTTTTCCCTAACCCTTTTGAACAAAAATAAAGTTTATTAATAATAAATTTTTTCACTTGTTTAAAGGAAAGTCCCAAGAAAGCATAAAAGGGGCAGCTTCAAAAAAAATTCTTGTTATCGATAACCACAACGGTAAAGGGGTGATGGGCCTGGAAAACGAAGGACATTCATCGTTGTTTGGGGTATGTCTGTAAGGGGGGAAAAACAGGTAGGTTTGGAGGGGAAAGTGTTGTCCTCTTTTTGAAAAAGGATGTGACGTTAAAAAGGGGAAAAGTTTGGATAAAGTACAATAAATGGCAAAGAGCGCATAAGATTTCATGTAAAAAAAAATTATTCTGGCTCTGCGGGAAAATGGGGGTTGACGGGATGTTGATTTTTAACATCAGAAAAGTTTCCCAAACCTGAAATATTTGAACTACATAGGAATGGCGACACAAAACATTCAATCCCCTTTCAAAAAAAATTTGGCAGCCATTTTATTCAAAAATAGAATGTTGGCCATTAAAAAAATGGGTACAAGACTTGGAAAATTTAAATTTATTTTTAAAAAAAAGAAATTATCTGATGGTAAAACTATAGGGGAAAAAGGTAGGTTTATAGTTTTGATAATTTTTGCACTACTATGGTTCTTTATCAATTCTACTGTGTAAAAAAGGGGGAACCATTTGGGCTTTTTGGGGGTCATTCTTGCAGCACGATGATGAACCGATGCACTGGTTTGCACGATCAAAACATGGTGTAAGCTGCTGCAATTAAGTAATTTAAAAAAAGGGAAACCAAAAACCCTCAGTTGCTAAAGCTGTTCGAGATATAAAACCCTGTATTTCGACTTATCTCACCCGGCACCCCTGAAGTGGGGTAAGACCAGAATCTAATAAAGTTTAAATTCATTAATCTGGAAATTTGTCCTAAGACGATTGGTTCTGAAACCAGATTGCGGGTTTTTCTGCAAATCTAGCAACCAACATTTTTAATGATGGAAATCAAATACTTTTTTCTATTTTAGAAATTTGACTTAAAAATAACAAAAAAGTTTGTTGTCCCGGCTGAACGTGACAAACGTCGAATCTTTACGTAAAAAAAAGCATCATCTTTTGAACTCCCGAAAAAAAATTAAAAAAAACTAAAGAAATTGAGCTGTTTAAGCACGGAAAGCATATCTTAGTCCTGGGATTTTAAAGGAAATTTTTAAAAATTTTTTTTCTTAAATTTAATTTAAAACTTTAAAAGCCCTTAGTTTGTGTTTTTTCCTTACCCATTGGTTTCAAAACTATCATACTTTGATGTATAAAAATTTACAGAATTATAAACTCTATCATAATTTTTAAAACCCCATTTAAGTATTATAAATTTTTTTAATTTTTTTAACAAATTTTTAATTTTAAAAAAAATTTAAAAAATGTACTTTTATTTTTAAAATTTAATTTTTATTCTATTTATATAAAATAAGCCACAATGTAATAAAGATATATTTGACTTTATAAATCAACTTATTGCTAGTAATTAGAATAATTATTGCAGAAAATATCATGCGCGTCGTAAAACTTACAATTTGTTTCTTACAAAATTTTCTTATTTTTATGTGCTTATTATTTTTAAAATTATGATTATATTTTAGACATTTTATACTTTTTGAAACTTTTATTCCTTTATAAAAAATGTGTAAGAGATCAAATTATTTCATTTTAACCTCAAAAGAGATTATTTCTAGTCGAAAGTTGTTTATATTTTGTGCTCTCGAAACATTTTTAACTCCCCTGAGACCCCTTAAATATTAAAAAAATAACACAACTGTTATTCATTAGAATTTTATATTCTTTTTATTACTAACATTTATTCTAAATGCTAATTCTGCGAGCTTAAAGTACAGTTCATTCAAAACCGTTTCTAATATGAGTATTCATTTCAATAAATCATTTTACATATTTGTATACATTGTCATGCACTTGGTTTTACTCTCCTTACAATTAAGCTATTATATCAAGAATAATATATTATCATTTTTAAAAAATAAACTCGTGTTAAGAATGGGTACTTCAACCAGTATAAGAACAAGTTTAATAATTATCAGTGACTTCCATGGGCTGTCTTGCAGAGCAAAAGTTTTTCAAAAGGAAGGCTAAAATTAGAAATTGACACTCAGAGTTATTTTTTGATATTTAGCTCAGATCTATATTTTGTCTTCAAAATAGCCATCGCAGAAAATCCGGATTCACAAAGGTATGCTGTTAAAAATGGTAATAGTATACGAAATGCTTTTGTTTTCAGTGCAGAAAATTCAGCATCCACCTCTATCCAGAATTCAAAGAGTGATTTATTACAAAATTGCCCTTTAATTTCGTCACTGGATGTGAAATCTATGAAGAAATTCTTTTTCGGTAGTTGAGAGCCCTTCTGAAGTATTTTGAACTGGATCCCTAACCCATTCGTAACTTGCTATCAATTTGCCCTCGTCTGTGTACTTGTTGATGCTTTATTATCGTCGAATTCTCGATGTGATTTAAAACTATATCTATGATTTTGTTTTAATTCACTGCCGTAAATACTTAATACCGTGAATTATAATTAACGCGTGAATTATGAAATGTACATTCAAGAGATTCGGTAGCTAATCGATTCGGCCAAGACTGACTAGGAATTGTACGAAGTACAGCATTTTACATGTTTTGTGCAGACGTCTGTTAGGTTGCCTAGACTCACGTGAACGTTCGCGAGAATGCCAGATGTAATGGATATGATAAAGAGCAAGTAGATTAGGCTATTTTTTGACATTTGTACTTTTAGGAATTTCTTGAAGGAAAAAATCTTTTTTTAAATATTTCTCAATCTTTTTAAATTTTAAAAAATTAGAGAAAAAAAATAATTAACCTATTATTTAAAAGGGGATATATATATAAAAATTTTCTTAAAATTTTTTTTAGAGTAACATATATAAAAATTTAATACTTTCTTATATTAATACTGTTGAAAAAATTTTAATAAGTATTAGCGACTTAAAATGGGTTGTCTTGCAGAGCAAATTTTTTTCTAAGTTTTTAAAATTGCCCCTCTGAGTTCTTTTTCAAAAGCTTATATCTATTTTTTGTTTCAAACAGCCACCGCATTTTGCAATAGGGCAAAAAAAAATCAGAAAGGAAAAAAAATGACATAAAATTTATCCTTTACTTAATTTTTTTTTTTTTAAAAGTAAATACAAAAATTTAATATTATGTTATTAATTTGTGGGTTTAAAATTTAAATTTTTTTTAAACTTTACCCAAAAAGGGCATTTTTTGATTCAGTAATTTTTTAAATATATAATTTTAATATATTAATATATATAAAAAATTTGATTGAAAGGGGGGGCCCCGTATTGGTTTTAAAACACTGCGTTACAGATAGCTACAAAACTGATATCTAAGGAATATCTTTGTCTGTATATGATGAATCCATGGAAATTTTTAACTTTAAAAATTTCTTGAGGGGAGAACAAAGATAATTGGGACCAACTGGGGCCCCAATTGGGGGTTTCAAAATGAAGATTCCCGGGGCCAAATTTATCTTGCTAATTCAGTGAAAATTAAAATTTATTAATATAATGGTAGTAACTTATTAAGTTAATTAAAAATTTTTTATTTAACGAAATATTACGCAAATTGCCAGAAAAAAATTGGCGATTTCTTAATTTTGAATGACTCTCAAGATATGAAGAATTTTTACCAATGGATGTTTTCACGAATTTTTTTCCCTTCCCACCATAGTGGAGAAAGAGGGGGTAAAATCGCACCCGCAAAACGATTGGGCGGATGGAACTCGGGGTTTTTGCCTCGGTCTTGCGACGAAGATGAAAAGTGAGCAGGGACTCACTCTTAACTACCCAAAACCAACGGGAAACATTGGCCTCGAAAATTTTTGCATCGTTTCCCTCTCTACAGCAGTAAAAGGGAAACCCAGTACCCCGAACCCGCGACACCCCGGCAACTGGTTTTGACCATAATCACTGGGTTACCGTGGCCTGGGTTTTTTAAAAAAAAATTAACAAAAAAAATTTCTTTTTTTTAAATTTTAGTTTCAAAATCTAAAAACCCTTGTGAGATACTAAAAATTTTTTTTAAAAAAATTAAATATTTTTATAAATATATTAAAAAGTTTTTATAAATTTTTTTTAAACCCTTTTAATAAATTTTTGGGGAATTGACAATATTAATTACAAATTTATTTTTTTCCACTAGTGCTACACTACCAAAAGATGGTAGGAATTTATGTATTAAAAAGTTGGTCCAAAAAAATTGCAGCTTAATGTTAAAAAAAAACAATCACAAAAAACTGCTTTTGTAAAAAAAATTTTTTGGTTTTATTTAAATCTTTAAAAATGTGAAACTGTTCTATAGAATTTTTTAAATTCTCAAAGATCTATAAAAAGGGAAACCCAAGGATTGTTCAGAATTTATTATATATTGTTCAGGTGAAATTTCTTTAGCATTCAGTTAAAAATTTCCCGGGAATTTGAATTTTATTTAAATTTTTTTGTTAAACAAAATTTAACTAATTCCATACTGGTTTTGTATGTGATTAATTATAAAATGTAATCAATTGCTTAGAAACAAGTATGTTATCCGCATCACCGTATTGGATTAGTTTTAAAACATTGGTTTACACAAAAATTTTTTTTAAAAAATTTTAAAAGTTTTTTTTTTTTTCCCCTATGTGTTAATATATGAAACCCAGATTTTCACTCAAAATTTCAAAAACGAAGCCATTTAATTTTAGGAAAAAACATAAAAATTTTATTTTAAAAAGCTTTTTTTCCCAAATATTGACTACAAGCATGAAATTTGTGTGATTTACAATATGTTAAACTATGTATAACAAAAGTTTTTGAGTTTTTTATCTGATTGGGATTCGCAATACTTCTTTTTATGAAAAATTTCTTAAAAAAATTTATACATTCTGGTTTTAAAATTTTTAAAAAAAAATATTCTTGATTCAAAAAATACCAATTTTTTTAATATATAAAAATAGGAAAAAAAATTTTAAAGCATTAGGCCCAAAAAAAAAGATTTTATTTTTAAATGGTTTCAAACTAGTTTTTTATCTTTATGAAATAAAAGACTTAAAAGTTTTTAAATTTTCCATTGGGATGTAAATAAACACGATCGTAAAATCTATCATAATTCAGCGCTTTTTTTAAATAAGAACTTTCAAATTTTGGAGTTATAGAAATATATAAAAAAATAATTTGGGGGAAAATATTATTTGACTTTTGACCGATTTTTTTTCTCTCAATGGGCTTAACTTTTTACTCTAGTCACATGATATAAAACCCCTGATTCACCAAAACCTCTACTCATAGTCACACGGAAAACTATCTAGTGTTTGAACTAATCGGGTTTACGCGCTCTTTTTTTCCCAAATTTTTTCTTTGCAGAAACTTTCTCTTAAAAATTTGTATACAAAATCATTTTTTTTAAAAGTATAAAAAATTAAATAATTTTTTTAAATTTAAAAAATTCTTTTTAAGAAATTTTTTTTTCTAACTTTAAACATCTTTACAAAAACTGAAATTTGAAATTTTATGGGGTTTTTCAAATAAAAAAAAAAGTACAATTGTTTTAAAGTTTGTTTTGAATTCAATGGAAAACATGTTTTTTTATTATGTGACTTCATGAAGTGGCCCATTGAATCATACTGTGTTTTTTTAAATTTATGTTTTAAAGAAATTCCGAAAATATTTATCAAAAAAAGGGGGCATTATATTAGGTAACCAAAATATTTTAATATTTAAAAATTTACATTGGAAATTTAGGAACATAAAAAAATCGGTCTAATCGTATATAAAAACTGCGATTGTATTTCTGGAAATAGCTATGATTTTTATCTTGAAAATAATTAAAAAGTATGAAATCATAATAGAGGAAACAATCCGAAAATGATTCTACCTCTAAATAGAACTATTTTCAAAAATAAATCAGCGATTGTGTACTTCTGCAAAAGGATAGAATTCGTATCTGAAAATTTGAAAAATAAAATAAAAAAGTCAAAAGGATAATTTTTAAAAATGATTGTCCATCCTCAAACATGCCAAACTCCAAAGTTATGGGATGCCCTTCATTTTCCGAATATGATGATCAGGTCCACAAAAACAGGTTTCTAAGTGAGAGAGCTATGTTAACTTCGCACTATAAAGCAATACAAGTACTATTGGAAACTGCCTTCGAAACTTTGAATCCCGGTCAAGTGACGAAAACGACACTTGAGCTGGAATCTCACCTATGCTAACTACCGCACCACACCAATGTTCAGACATTGAATAACAGAATAACTCAGCATCGACCTCCTCTACACAGAGGATCTTCAGTAGCAGCAAAACCCTGTTTTTGGTAGAAGAGTAAATGAAAGACATAATTAAAGATTTGTTTTCCTTTTTAAAATGGCCTTTCGATACATCAGCCCGTATCGTCGTTTCATTTGGATTTACAAATAATAGTACTCTCTCTGGGAAAATTTTGCACCGATGTTTCGATTTGGTGTTTTCAGTATAATATGGTATTTTTCTGTTAAATTTTTGAAATTCGTGGCGAAAAATAAATCACTTGATAGCTAAAATCTAAATTTCCATTGAAGTGTAATCTTAAACAAAATTTTAAATCAAAATTTGCGTAAAAATGAAATCAACCAAGAAGTCATAAACATCATAACTCGCTTAAACCACGTTGATGTTATTCTTCGTTTCAGAAAGGTATGCAATGTAAAGGCTCGGTTTGAATTCAGGAATTTTTAAATTGCAAATTCAATTTAGTTCCATTCTATTTAGAACATTTTTAGAATATTAAAAGTATTGAAGATTGCGGCTGCTCGAAATCTGTACATCTGAGTTGCCGAAACCCGTAATCACTATTCAACAATTTAGTATTGTTTTATCGCAAGAAAAAGTATCAAGTACAGAACTCCAAAAAGTAAATTTTTCTATATATGATTTTATCTAACGCTATATAGAGGATACTACTTTACACAATTTGATTCAAATAATTATTTCAATGCAGGAAATACAATTATCACCTGAACAAGGAAATTACAGCCAGGTGAACTGCAATACAAAGTAAGTTTTTGCGCGTAAAGGTGTCAATAACATTGATTAATTTTATTTAATTTTTTCTCAGATGGAAATAGATTTTTAATTTATTATAGAGAAGAAAAGATTTATTTCATTCAACATTGTCAGTTCTAATAAATTTTTTTATTAGCATATTTGACATAGAAAGCTGAATTTGCGCAACTTCATTTTCTTAGTTATTCTTTAGATTTGAGCCTTATAGTCAGAAACTTTTATCACTTAAATGCTTTTAAATGTTTATATTATATTACCGTAAGACATGTAACATAATATTATGCGTTAAAACTTAATTGTATGTTGAGTAGACCGGGCCAAGTTGACTATGTTAACAATTTTTGTTTTTGTTGATTTATTTTTAAGGATAATATATATTTTTTTTACATGAAGTGTTAGAGTAGGCCTTTGTAGTATATACAGTGGGCCACAAAAGTGTTCATACACTTGCATTTTCTTATAAAATTTAAAGTTTTCGACTAGTAAAAATTAATATATTGTAACTGTAATTTTTTTATGATATCTGAAACTTATTTTTAATGGAATATATATAACATAATTAATTTTTTAAAAATAGTATAACATTTTTTTTAAAAATAAATTATCAAAAAGCAACTAAAAATTACGCCACAAAAGTCTTCGTACACTTAACAAAAATCTCAACTAAGCTTTAAATATTGTATTTCTTTCTTAATTTAGTACTTAGTAGGATATCTTTTAGTGTCCAAAACAGCTTTTAAGGGTCTTGGTATAGATTTAATCAGTTTTTTGTAATTTCTACATCGATTTTCCACCATTCTTCTGTGATTATTGTTTTTACTTAACATTTTGTGTTTATTTGTCACGTTTTCTTTATTTTTCATCAGAATCTCACTAATGTCTACTAGGCTAAATAAAAGTGATTGAGGAGGTGTTTTCATAATTTGGGGACAGTTATAGAGACCAGTGGCGTACATTGAGAGCAGTGCGCTTGGCGTCATCATCCTGTTAAAAAATGAAGTCGTTTCCAATATCCAAATTTTGGGCGGATAATTTAAAATTTCTCTTTAAAATAATTAAATAGAGCTCATGATTCATAATACCATGAAAAAATAAAAAATTACCTAATTATGAGGCCAATTTACACCACACGACAGAACACTTTCACTTCAATGCTGAAGCAAGAAAATGAAGGAGTTCTTGTTCCAACATAAATTCATGGGATTAAACTTCTATTTTTTGATTTACAAGCTATTATAGGCCCATCGGAACCGAAAATGTTGAATTGTCTCCCCATTCTAATCACAATTTTCTGTCAATTTTGAATTTTCTGAAACAATTCAGAATCTAGTTAAGATCAATAAAACATGGAGATAAAGTGT
>BMAV01012687.1:15085-40102 GCA_019973955.1 Trichonephila inaurata madagascariensis
GGGGGGGGGGGCAACTTCACAAGACTTAAGACTTGGTAAACATTTTTATTGTTCTGAGTAGAGATCCGCAATGAACGAGGTTTTGTGGTTGCGCAATGGATTAAAATTCATGATTCTGAGCTATTATACCTACAGATTTAAAATTTTGGCATGCAAATGGACTTTGACTTTGATGATGTCGACTTTTTGCTGGGGGGACGTGTTCAAGGAGCGTAAATGGTAATTCTACAATTTTAGAAATTCAAGTCCTGTTCTTTTTATATGAAGAGGTGAGGGCTATAAAAATGTTTTTCAATGCAATCGAAACCTTAATGCTAGGACTTAGATATCAATAATTTGTAAACAGTATATAAACATACATTATGAAATACCCTGCGAAGCGAGCGGGTAACAGCTAGTTATGTTATGTAACTGTAAACAAGTAATATAAAAAAAATTAAGTCAATTCCTACTTAGGTCAACAAAGAAAAAATTTATTTTAGTTACTTTTTATTAAATAATTATAATTAATATAAATATGTTTATACATATGACAGAATCACAGCAATAAATGTCAAAATAGAAAGTGATTTTTCTTTCTATGTATGGTGTTGGACTATTATTTTATAATTTGTTACTATATTTATTCATTCATAAATCACATTCTCAGAAAATAGGCCATCCTAAGTAAGATTTATACCCACGACCTTTGTATTAGAAGTCCAACACGCTATTCATTGTGCTCCAGGGACACAGCAAGTGATTTTCCTTTTTATATATGGTGTTGGACTGTTATTTTTGTTTGCTACTACTTATTCATTAATTAAATGTAGTTATAGAATTAATATTTGAAAAAACTGTATTAACATCAAGTGTCATTTATCCACTACAAATTAAAAAAAAAAGTATTCGAATTTGAGTGGATGAATAAAAAATATTTTATTTTATTACCGATTGTAAATTTGAGAGAGAGAGAAAAGGAACTAATAGGGGAATTGACAAACATTCTGATGGACAGAAAAATCAAAGTTTCAATATCATTTCTAGAGGCAAACTTATAAGCATAACATCCTGAATTATTCTTTTGTAACATTTCTTTTATACTTTAACCAAAAACTAAATTATAATGTTTTTTTTACTGTGTCAATTTATATTAATAGTATTTTTAATTTACATATAAGATCTACGACCAAGCTTGTCTTCTCTAAGCATCTCTTTAAACTGTTACAAGAATGAAACTACCCGCATTTCCTTTACGCAAAGCACGTTTGTACGTCAATGACACTTGAATGAAATGTTTCCGAGTGTTACACAACAGTTAAACAAACTTCCTATTCGGTCAATATCCATCTAACCTTTCGTTTTCTAATTGGACTAACCTACACTTTTAAAAATACATAAACATCGCCATCGTAATTTGTTTACAAGTTCCTCATTTGCGACAACATGGGTTGTCAGCAGAACTAGAATTATCATTATGTAGTGATTCGTATTCTTGTCAACTTTTGTCAAATTACGTAACTATTGTCTCGGACTGTTTACATTCGAGATTTTGGACTCGAGCATAATCATCGCGTCTCTCAATCGCACTCTTTTAGATAATCATCATTAACCCACATAGAAAATCGCTTCCTTTTACGATGGTATCGTCCGTTGATGATCATGTGTGGATAAGTGCTTGAAATGGGAGAGTAAGGATTATCGAAATCGAGCCAAAGATTCTAGATGATGTTGTTATTTATTTTCAAAGAAGCGTATTTTGGTTTGATTGTTTCGTAGAATTTCGAAGTTTAAAAATAGATGAAGGATAATATTGAAATGAATTTTTTACTTATTCTTTTCCAGGTATGGATTGACGAAGAGTTTCAGAGAGAATATTTTTTTCTTATTATTATTTATTTGCAAATTAATCTTCGTTTTTATCAATCTTTCTTCTTATATAAGTTATTCTTTATTAATTTCTGTTACTAACGTTTAAATTATTTATTTGTTTGCTGGCTGATTCTGAAGATAAATATAATATTTATGACTTAACTAAATGAGATATTTTTTAAAATAAAATATTAATTATCTAAGTAAAAATAACTCGTTGAAGAAAAGGACATTATTCTGCAGGGTGTATGAAGGACAAAATGGAGAAAATATGTGTGTATGGAGAAAAAAATGTTGTTATTATGTTGTTGTTAAATGTTAATGTTGTTGTAACCTACTTATACTGACAAGATGCTCTATGTTAGGTAAATTAGGAGAAAAATAAGTAAAAAAAATAATAATTTCTAATTTTTAACGTCACAAAGAGAATGATTTTTCGAAGAAAGGCGAAAAGACTTAATTTTAGATAGTCTTAGACTAAAAATGGTTGTTTTTTTACATTATAAATAAACAAAATTCATTATTATTAAAAAGTGAGTTCTAAACAGTGAATTGTACAATGTACATGAAACATTTCCTAACACCAACTTTCTCTTCCCTCGCACCATCGAATCACTTTCCAACCCAACTTTTTTCACTTTTCTCTTTATCATGCACTGTAATTTCGGCAGTATGATTTGTTTTAAAAAAATGTAATACTGAAGGAACTGTTAAACGTACCTGATGTTTTTTCTTGTAAGCATTTAGTATGTGTCTTCTTATTACATTATAAATGTCAGAAAGTATTAAACTGCCTATTTCACTCTAACAAAAAATTTTTTCTTTAACTTTTTACCTTAAAAATACTCAAATACCTTAACTCCATTCCCCTTGTGTAGTACTTAACACAAAAACTGATTTTTTACTTTATTTCCTTCTTTATCTATGTACCAGAGACCATCTTTTATGCATAGGTGAATTTTGAAAAAAAGAAAATCTATCCCCCCTATTATTTTATTTAAAGAGCTAAAAATTTCCTTTTAATTTTCTGTTATTCTTTCAATCATTTGTAAAAGGTTATATAGAATATTACTAACTCTATTAAATTAAATATGAAATTCACATTTATAAACAAATGCATCATATTTATTTCCCCCTTTTTTTATTAAATTGATGTATTGCCAATTGAAATGAATTCTAAAATTATGTCTATATTTGTTGATCTTAGAGATCTAAAAGATTAATGAATTATCTTGTCCAAGGCCGTGTGCTGCAAAAACTTTTAAACAAAGTCCATTGGGTAGAAAAAATATTGCATGAAATTTGTATAAATAAAATATAAAACTTATATGGTAAAACATTAACCTACTCTATTCTCAATCTTAACTGAGATGCATATTCATTGCTACAAAATTTGAAAAATTAAACTTAAGAATTCAAAAATATCTCTTTATTCAATTTGAAAAAATTAAAATACAGTAAAACCTGTTTTTGCGTGGTAGATAAGGAACACATAAAAATAAACCACACAAGAAATATTCGAAAATTTCATAATAAAATATATAACAAAAAACTTTGTCGACATACTACAGAAAATTTTTTTATGCATTTGAAAGGAACCGCAACTTAGAAAGTACTCCAATTATTTAGGAAATGTATGAGAAAGTACTTCCATAACAAAATAAATAATTAAATTTTACGCATGGAAACATTTTTAAAACATTTAATTTGTCATAGTATACACATGAAAGTTTCCAAAATTCATGTACATAATTCACTGCTACTCATCGTAATCCAGATCGCGCATCTTTCTGTGCTGAATTAGTTCAAAATCGCTTTCGGCACTTTAAAATACAATTTCAATTGATTTATTTTTTGGCGCTATGAAATAAGTGATAAGGTTTTGTGACGACGGATGATTGGTCAGCTGCTTGTAAGCGTCATGATAACCAGATATGTATGATTGAAGCTCTTTTTAGAATTTCAAACTCCTTTCGTAGTTGGTACCCATTTTTAAAAAAAACAACCTTTTCCTATTTGTTGGAAAACTGGATCCCTGCATATATTTTAATCGCTCTCAAACAATCCTGTTCTTCTTGTCCATCTTCATAGTCTATCAAATCATTGATAATACCACTGTCATTGAAAGCTTCTTCTTCAATCAAAAGCTGCTAGCGAATTGAGAGAAAGCAAATGAATGTGCATTGTCGAGAGGCTGTTTACAATAAATGAACAGAGCGTCTTAAAGTGTGTATATGCACAGTGATAGAGAACATTACAGAGCCACTTAAGCCATTGAAATTCATATATCGGAGAAAAAAAAACGTCGCACAAAGATAAAATCACATAAAAATAAAATCGCATAAATAAGGGAAGCATAAAAACATATTAATGTAATTTTAAAATATAATTCATTAGATTTTAATATAAATAATAGAAATAACTAAAAGAAGTTGCTGGATAATTTTCATCAAGTATTTTGAGTATTAAATTAATAATTAAAACATTACAGAATCCTGTGTGACAGCATTAAAAAAAAACTTCATACATTTTACTAATTTAGAAATCCGAATGTCTTCGCAAAAAGGCTTATCATGCGTTTTTTGCATTAAAGTATAAATTGTGTAAGATGCTATTTTTTAAATGATTGAATTGGTTATATGAGAGAGAAAGGTTATTATTACTTATGTAGTTCTTACATTATGCAATATTTCATAAACTTAGAAACAACTTATATCAAGGTATTTTGTATAATTATCGGAACAAAGAGGGTTAAAATAATAAATTTAATTCGTTGCTAAATCAATGTTTTAGTTATTGCTTTGAACAGCTTGGAAAAATCAACCATTCCAAATATCTTAAAGTTACTCAGCAGTAAAACATAACTTTTATATTGCATGTTGTGAAAAAAATAAGGATTATTTTCAACACATATTTCTTAAAGAATTATGAGTCAATCATAACTTAAAAATAGAGCTATTTTTTTCTTCTTAAACAAATAAATTATTATAGTGATTTTTAATTTTTCCTTTTGTTGAAAGAAGGAATACTTCTTTGATGAATTGTCTTTCCTCGCCTCAGTGCGTTAATGATTGTAGTAAATAAGGATTAAAAATATTACCCACTGCGACAAACCTAAAAAAAGTCATAATCCAACCAAATACATTAGGGGTGTCAAATTTGCGGCCCCAACAAACGTTTTTGTGGCCCAGCCAGTATATCGGCATACTATAATCCTTACTAATATTATAAACGTGAAAGTCTGTGTGGATGTTTGGTACTCTTTCACGCAAAAACAACTGAGTGGATTTTAATGAAACTTTAAAATAATATAGTTATACATTAGAATAACACATAGGCTATAATTTATAAAGATATTGTGTGAAATGCCCAAAATATAAAGATAATTGTCAAGTAAGTAGGAAACAATTCTGCCATCTGCAAAAAAGCCCGCGACAGCATATATCTATCTTTTATGTGTAAAGCAAAACTTTGCATTTTGTTTTGTCTACGCCAGGTGGAAAGAAGCTTGAACAGGCGGAGTGTCAGGCTGATTACAATTTTAACATAAAATAAATACAATAATATACATTAACGTATTACACTTCCAATATAAATTATTTATACTATTTTAAGCGTTCATTACACGAAATTTGTAACAAAGATCAGCTTAAGAAGGTGTTTTCAAAAATCGACCCACAAGAGAGTTACGGGGAGTTATAGATAAAAAAACATAAATAATTTTTATGAGCTATTAGATCTACAGACTTAAAATTTAACAAACAGGGTTTTTTTATTCAGCTTAGATATGCAAAAATCTTTTTTTGTTTGTTTAATTTGCAATTCACGTAAAATTAATTCATTAAAAACTTCCTTATCTTTCAATCTGTATTGTTTAATTTTTCAATTCATCAGTGTGAAGAACGGGTATAACAGCTAGTATATAATAAAACATCAAAATTTCTCTCGAAAAAGGAAAGATAGTAGGAGAGAAGAGATGTCACAAGTAGGGATAGCAATATCGGGCCAAAAGCTCAATACCGGTATTCGGTATTTTTAAGGATTTAATACCGGGATATCGGTTTTAATACCGGTAGTAGAAATTTTAGAAAAAGTGCGAGAAATCAGTTGTTTCTTTGTTTTGTTTTCCAGCTTTATAAGAAAGTGTAAATATCACAAAAACCATTATATAAAGAATAATGTAAAAATTAAAGGAACATCTTATTTTTTTAAATCACAAAAAAAGTGTAAATATCACTATTTAGCCTGTGATTTTCATCTCATATAAATATTGAAACCAAACCAAAGTATTATAAACTTATTTTTTATGTTCTTTTTAAAGTTATTCTTATTCATTATTATGAGTATTATTCATGAGTATTTCTATGTATAATAAATCTGAAAAATATTTTCAACCCGAAAATATGATATGCAAATACAATGTGAATAACAAATCCACTAATTAAAAAAAATATATTGAAATATTAAGCATTTTCTTCATAACTGCAACCTTATTTTCACAGAAACGAATATGAGACTACAAATCCTGCGGGTGTGCCGTATCTGAGCTGTAATAGGGTAGTTTTATCCCTCCTCCTTGGATGATTCAGATATTTTATCACTTCTCTTAGTTGTACGAAGCAACTTTATATTCAGTCTAATTGATTTCGCAGTTAAGGAGATATAATAACAAAAATATTTACTATTTTGCTATGTTCGCGATTCCTGGACATATAGTTGAGACAAATTAAAAAATTTCTGGCAAATACCGAAAAAGCGGTATTTAAACTTGGGAATACCTGCATTACAAAACTGTACAAATAGCTCAAAATACCGGTATTCGGTATCCCGGTATACCGGTATTGTAATCCCTAGTCACAAGTGTCAGGCCGTAAACATTGAATTTTCTTTGTTCTTTTATGTGTATGTTTATTATAATATAATATTCCATATATAAGCCTACGTTCTATGAATGCTGATTTTTTTTGCGGCTAACCTTAAGTTAAACCTTGTTTATTTGACAAAAGCTTTGAGTTTGACACTTTGAAGTACTTTGATGATAATCATTAATTTCTTTTTAGAAAAAAAATGTTTTTAAAAAACATAGAATAGTTTTATATTTCCATTAGAGCTATTTTAAGATACTTGATAATTAAAAAAAATTCACATACACACATCTTTTTCACAGTGTTCTCCAAATTTTATTCAGAGCTTCATAAAGTATATCCAACTCTATCTTACAAGGTAGATACGTTCCTTAGAAAACCGTGCAAAAAAAAGCCAATTGTGTAAAAAAATACATGTGTCGTATTGTAAATTTGGGGATATGTTCCGCAACTTTAAAAAATCGTGTAAGTTGAAAAAACCGTTCCAAAAAAAGTAATAATAAAATCCATTTTACATATTTATGAAACAAATACAATTCATTTTTATTACAAAAAAAAAGTCCAAATTAGAGTACAGCAGCGTTTTTCAAATTGTGGGTCATGCCTCCTAGGGGGCCGTGATAACTCTATGAGGGGGGCGCGAACGTATTGAAAAGCCAAAAACAAAATATTAGTTTTTAAAAAATATTAATTTAATGAAAGTAAACAAAATGCCTTCTGACGTATTAAAAAGTAAAATTAACATTTACACTGATATAATACATTTATAAATGTATCAGTACTGCACAGTTTATTTTATAGTTAATTTAAAAATACCAAGTTAAGAAAGTTTATAATTAACAGTGACACCTCATGATCTTTTCTCGTATAAACTTCCAAATTAACACAAAAATTAATACTTATCTGGATAAGTTGTATGGTTTATATATAATACCTTCACTGGCGATTAAAATTTACGCAATTCGCTCCCCAATGCCCCCACTTTCCACGTAGGATCACTAATGCGCTGTATTGGGGGGGGGGAGAAAATGAATAAAAATAAGAAATCTGATATAAGTAAATACTTCTCAAACACTGCATTTTTTTTTCGGAAACATTTTATGGGTAGCAGTGCAGAGAAAAATGGTACTTCGGAAATACGTATATATACGTTCGGGGAATTTAACGCACTGGTTAAACAAGACGTATATATACGCCAATGGCACTTAAAATGTTTAAGTCTTATTGTATCTTTAGCTTCAATCTATAGCATTATTTAATTTCTGCATTGTTATTCGTATGGAAGGGGGACGTGATGAAAATTATGATTAAATATTGGGTAGCAAATATTGAAAATTTGAGAAGCACTGGAGTACAGTGAAAATTCAGTCTTATAAGTACATGTAACGTATAAAAATGCAAATTGAGATTAAGAATTAATTTACTAATACCAACTATTCATCTCTACTTGATAACAAGATGCACGTTTGTTATGAACTCGATCAAAAATGCTACTATCCGTATATGTGTCAGATATGTCAAGCGCCACTGTCGGTTTTTAGATTCAAATGAAGAATTTCGTCCGTTGTTAATGGCCTCAGTTGTTTTTTGTTGTGGGTGTTGCAACAAAGTTTGTTATTGGTGGCTGTTTCTTTGGTTTCTCAGGTTGCTTATAAAAAATTACTTTGAAATTTTAATGGCAGGTCCATGAGTAAGAAAATGTTGTTCTATAATTGTTACAAACTTCAAGCCCTTGTGAAATAAATCAGCTGTTAATAGCTGAACCTCACTTTCGAATTCTTTATTATCATAAACTGTCAAAGATTCGATCAAATCGTCCTCATCCAAAGGGCACGAATCCCCAACTTTTGAGAGATTCGTTCTAAAACAAAAAAAAATTGTGTAAAAAAAACCGTTCAATTCGTGTAGCGTGTTATTTCAAAATCGTGTAAAAAAAAGATGTGTAAAAAAATGATTGTATGTTCATATGATTTGTTTCATAAGTTTCAGTCTTTGTGGAATTTCATTGAAGGACTTCTATTTCCTCTTACACAACAAAAACTAGTGGAAAAGAAATATCACTTAAAAACTCTGTTTTTTGAATGATTAATTAAATAAAGTTGCGTAAAATTTTCAGAAGGTACGAACGTCTAGTTGACATTCAGTATGGACACGCATTTAATGTGTTTTTATGAAGATTTGTGACTTGTAATGAAATGACATATATTTTAATAAGGAGATAAAAATCATGTAAAACAACATTAAAGGTCAATTGGACATTTTTTTAATTTCTTCAAAATAGACAGTTTGATGAATGTTTTTCAAAATTGAGATTGATTATTGTCATAATTGTTTTGTAACTCATTCCATGGTTGACAAGTAAGACCGAAGAACAAAAATTACTTGATATTTTATTTATTATAGTATTTACTATACTTTCTTTCTTTTTTATAGTATCTAAATGATTAAGCACAAGGTCACTGTCGTAATCTATTTAGATAGCTGTGAATTGTAAAAACAATATTTTTTTGAGAGATTTTCAAAGAATTTCACTAGATTCGGTTGAATATCAAGAAATCCATCTTAGTCATTATCTGGTAATAAGGCTTACAATTTAATAGATTACTATTATTATTTTAACATTTTCGCTTAAAGTACTAACTAAATTTATCATTTCCAGGTATTAATTGAACGTTTTTGAATAAAAAATTTTGATTAATGCATTTTACGTCGTTATCGAATTTTTTTATTAGTGTTATAAATATCAAATTTTTAAGAATATTCTTTCAGATTTTGTCAATAACATCTTAATTTTAAATCTTATAAATAAACTCAATTTACCGTTAAATCCCCGGCGTTTAACACGCACCCATACTTTTAAGCTGTATTCTTTTTAATTTTTAGGTATCTTTGCCGTATAACGCGCACTCCTTTTTTTTTTACAAAGAAACCAGAAGTGTGCGTGTACGATGCTCGTATGCTTTAAAGGCATTTATTTGAGTTAATATCCCAGAATTTTGAAATAATAGTATACTGTTAGAACCAGAACCCTTTAACTTCATAAGGTATGACACTTCTTTCAAATATATAGCATTCCAATCTATATAGAAGATTAATTTTTCTTATGCTTATCTGGTTTTTTTTTATTTTTGAAGCTACTTTTAATGTCATTTTTTGTGTTAAAAGTGCGAGTTATGGGCCGGATTTTACGGTAAGTCAAAAAAGGCTTATAACTGAATTGAAACATTTGAACTACTAACGAATTAATATATTTAATATATCAAGCAATACTTACTTAAGCAATAAATTAAAACAATAAAGTTCATCCGCATAGCTGCACATAAAATGCAATCACGCGATTTTTATTTGTTAAAAATTGTTGGTGGTTAAAATCAGTTTGATCGGTATATATATACCTCTCTTTATTATAAATTTTGATGTGTTATGAGCATAAATGCTTACTTTTGTATATAAAAAATAATAATAAAGTGATGGTTGTTAAGATAATTACTATTAAAAAGAATTTAAAAGGAAAGGGAGAATGAAATATAATGGATCCAACAATAGATCTCTTATTTTACCGTCAAGATGGTGTAAACAACAGCAAAGACATTCTGATATTGATCACAAAGGATCATCAATCAGTCTATCATAAATGTTTCGAAAAGTATTTCAAAATATAAAGAAGACGAAATCTCAATCAGTCACCAATTCTAGATCCAATAATAAACTACTTTTTTGTTTTGTCTCCTAGTTGTCGTTGGTTATTACTCGAAAACATTCTTACTATTTTAATGAATTTCCTTATTGCTTTAAAAGGAAATCATTTCATAGCTTTAGGTTAAAAACGTAATACGATACTAATGGAGCGTGATGTCTAGAAAGATAAAAACAATGAATTGCATTTTCTTGGAAAATTTGAATTGATATATATATATATTTTATTAAAAAAAGAACATTTTATAACTAATACGTTACTGAGTGCGATAAATGTATCTTATTATTTTTTTTAATAAAAGCGTTAAACGTTTCCATAATTTTACATTTATATACATACCTGGCGGCGGAAATGCTTCTATTTAAATTCTTTTCATAACAAGAAAATCTTTTTTTATAGCACTTGACGAATCGTAAAAAAACTTTATTATTTAGCTACCGCGCAGGCGCGTTTAAATATGTTTATATATTCCTGAGATGCATAATACATTAATTTTACCGAAGAAGAAGCCTTTGGGACTTGATTTTATCTGTCTTTTCATCATTTCCTTGTTTTTTAGTATTGTAATATATACAAATAACTATTCTAATTTAGGAAGCCATTACATTGTATTCTTTCTTCTGCTGTTTAGATATTGTCTGTGCCTTTAAAAACTCTTTCTGCTCTTTTTGAAAGAAATTTGTCTTGTGGTGGTTTTTGACACATAGAAATTTTTAAAAGCTTGACAAATTTTAAGAACTACTGCAAAGGAACATATAATTTAAAAATTAAGAATTCATAGCGCTTGAATTTAAAAAACAAACTATCAGAAAGAAAATTACTTTAAATAAGCTTTTGTAAAGTGATATTTGTTGAAAAAAAAATGACACACTTCCTTTTTTTAAGAAAAAAACTACATTTTTCTTAAAAATATTTAAAATGTCTTTTTCATAGATCCTTATTAAAAGAAAATATAGTCACAGAACAAATGTCTCTAAGATTATGGAGGGGTTATATTTCTCTCATTTTTATACTAGCTTTTGGATTAAATAATATAATATTTAGAATTTATTTGGTTTAAGCGTATGCTTTTTCAAATGTTATTTCTGTTACTACGTGAGTGAGTATTATTTTACTTCGCACTGTTAATCAACACGAAAACAATTATTGGTGACAAACCTCTTAAATTTAAACCATGATCCAGTCACAGCACGCCAACAGGAAGGCTTTGAGTCACGACAACTTTAAGGTGCATCATCTATACTTTACAAGGCGGGCCTTGAAGGGCACTAGGCACTAGGCTCGATTTTGATAACTAAGCTCCTGTTATCGCAAAAATTGCTTAATTTCCTAAAATTTTTAACTGTCTAGAAAATGTTGTGAGTTACAGATAAAAAATTTTCATTGAATATACATGAATACATATTTATATTTCATTATATACAGACCTTATTGCTTATTAAGTACATATGTTCAATAAAAATAATTTTCTAAGCATAACACAAGTATATAAATTTCTTTGCACGGATTGTCCTTATGTAAGAACACATTGAAAATGCTTAGTTACAAATCTTTAACTAGATGTGGCTTTCTAAATAAAAATATTTCAAGAAACGTCAAAGCACTGAAAGCATTTCAAAGCAAAGCATTCTGTTTAGATGTATTTGCAGCTAGTTTCGCCAGAATCATTGTATAAATAAATGAAATATATATATAAAAAAATATTTTATATTTTTAAGAATGATATATGACCTAATAAATTATTAAAATTGCGCATGCTTTGAAATTTATTTTTCGCAACATACGTTAAACATTGTAAAATACAGCTCTTGTATTATTAATTTGGTATATTCCATCACTGTATGAATCTTATGTATTCAACACTTTTTATTTTTGTTTTAAATGCTACAAATTGGGTAATTAAACTAACTTATATATATATATTGAACTAATGAATAAAAATAAAATATTTGCTTCAGCAATTAGTATTTCTCTAACAATGCCTTCAAAATGAAAAGAAAGCAGAAAAAAAAAATTGAAAAGATTTTAAAGTTTTTTGCGTATTAAGGAAAGTAAATATTATCGTAAAAATATTGTATATACATCATTAATTTTAAAATATTTCCTCAAAAAACATGTTTTTATAAACAACATTGTTTATTTTAGTTATATTTTTTCTTGTAATTAATCATACTTTTAAATTTACGAGTCTTAGTAAGAGTTATAAGTTTTAACAATAAGTTGTTCCTGAATTTTCTAAAGGCTGCCCAATTAATTACTAATTATAAGAACACATAAAAAGAGTTTTTGATTTTAATTATGCCGCATTTCAAGAAGGTAAACTATTTTGAAAACTGACGTAAGCAAAATTTTTCACACACAAGCAAACATACATTTTATCTTTCATATTTTAACTCATGTTTTGATACATTAATATTAATTACTAGTATGTTTAATAATGTTTACAGATGTTTAAATTAAGTATTTTTTAATATTTTTCACATTCCAGAAAATTGTGTAAAATTTCTTTCGGAATGCAGTTTCATTGCTATATTTCTCAATACAATATTGCTCAAGGGTCTTATAGTGTAAGAGATGTGTTAAAAAAAAACTCGACCTTTATTTATAAAAAATACTCGTATTTATGTACAATATTTCCCTAATTTCTTTTTGTAGTTCTTGGGTTGTCACAATTATACTCCCAGGTATTTTGCCTATGTCAGCAAAAGCAGTGTCGGAACGCTTCTTTTGATATATCGATCAGCTGGTTCGTTGGGACTTGCATGTTATCTTCCGGGTGAAATATGGTTCCTTTCTAATGGATTTTCTTGGAAAAAAGGAGTCACTAAGAGACATTGGAAGGTGTATTTGATTTGTCTAGGAAAATATTTTAACTGTAATAGATAGATAGATAGATTGGTCATTAACTGCTTTTGGTCCCTGAGTACAAATTTAGCCATTTGAGTCTCATAGTTTACAAAAGCAACGAAAAAAAAGACTCTTGATAGAACTTGATAACAACATCTTTTTGCTATATTGTATGTATTTCGCCTCTAAAATCAAAGAAAATGGTTAGCATGACTTTCATATTGCTGTAGGCCAGCAGTGCGTTTCCTTTCTGGTTTCAGAAATATTGGATGCATTGTCTCCAAAAGCCTGTTCATTTGGATTGTTGCAGATAATTTCCACTTGAATATTGGCGTTTTTCAGAAAAATGAATCCGATGGCAGATCTACAGAGATCGGCCGTCTGGGTGAAATGTATGTCACCCCCAGAAAAAGAAGCAATATCACCTCAGGTAAGAACGATTCCCCATCTTTCTTTTGGCTTGATAATAATAGTTTAATATAAATAAAAATCGACAATAGCTAGTCCTTCAAATGTGATAAGATTGTTTATTTATTTCTTCAATTGACAAACCCAAACCAAGTGCAACCAAAAGAGCATCAAATAATGAAGGTTTCTCTGTCTCAGAAATCTGAAGACAAATATAATGTTAAAAAACTTTTATTACTTTTTGTTGTTTTGGATTCACTTCACTGCATTCATATTGATGTTCCAGTCTATGTTTTGTGAAAAAGTTAAATAACAATAAATTTTACATTACGTTTATGATTTTAAAAATAGCCGATTGAAGGAATCCTTAGGATATGAAAAAAAAAAATTGATGAGTTGTTCATTTATGAATGCGTATGTTACGCCTGCTAACATAGGTCGAATGCATTATTAATAGGGTAGCCGTTTAGTTATTACAGATCAATTAGCATACCTAGAAACAACTGAAAAAATTTGAAAAGATAGTTGAAAATTCAATTTTTTTTAAAAAAAGTCGGCAGGCGTTAACCTAAAAGGCAACATATGGCCTTGATGACTTATCTTTTTTTCTACTCTTTACTGATATATTGCAATGTTTACATTAAAATATTTGATCTTAATATGAATTCTTCATTTCGTACACTTGACTTTTATTTTGAATTCTCTAAGTCTTTTATCGAATTACTAATATAAACAGTCTCAACCTTGTTCCGAATTCATTCAGAACTAGAAAAAAACTCCGCAAAAACATAAGCTAATCTGGAACAGTAAGAACACAAATCAAGATCTTTTTTTTTTTCATTTGAACAAAAACAAAAGGTTAGTAACAATCATAAAAACGTTGAATTAAGCAAGCCATGAATCTTTCCAAATGTTATTTGTTTAAACTTCCACAAAATATACTAGAACGAGAGCAAAAACTTGCGAAGAATGTTTACTCAATTCAATTTAAAGGTGAAATTATCTTGTTAAATGTTTTTTTTCAGGAGAAACCGCGGTGAAAAAAAACAACCCTCTTTTTTTCCTTTGAATGGAAAAAAAGCGTATTTTGTTTGCAAAAACTCTCTCTTTCTGAGTGATGAATGTGTGTGAAAACATGTTACTAACTTATTCAACGCAATTACGCATGAATGCCCCACTGTCCGTTTCGTGACTACTGATAAATTTACAAAGGTAGACTCTCACAAAAGAAATGTTTTCAATTATTTTCACTCTCTAATTTCCAACACGTTTTTTTAACAACATACAAATAAATAGAATTTTGTTGGTCTTTCAAAACGTGATTTGGCAGCAAGCACACACATCTTGGACTTAGCTGTTTGGTCATTTAACGTAACGTGATGTACCAATTTCGAGCCCAAAATAATTACTTTTCGAAAACGCCTTATTCTTTTGCTCTTCTATGATATTTTAATGGATAATTGTTTCTATTGATTTGTTACATTCTATAATATATTTAGGTTTCCACATGTGAAAGATTCAACTGAAAAAAAAAATAATTAAAATAATATCTTTGGAATTACGATGCATTTAAGACGTATTTTTGAAAATAAATTTCTTTTCTCGTTTCCTCGAAATGCAGTTTTAATACATTTTTCAAACTAATGAAAAATCATTTAATTTTTTTTCCGATTCACTCATAATTTAGATTTAAGCAAGAACTTACGATCCTTAGATAATTGAGACATGAATTAGTTAGAAGACTATCTATAGACTGCTAGAAGATTATTTAGAAGAATTTACTTCGGCTTACGAAATTCTATGGTAGGAAGTAATATAAATTTAACAAAAATATTGAAAGCTTTTTCTGATATCGTAGCAATTAATTTTGCTTAGAAACATTGCACATCCAAAGTTGAATTGTACTTTGGCAAGGCCAGTTAGGTCCTTACCAATTTTAAAATGTATTATTTTTAATATTTGATTCACCCAATTTCATTTAATACATTTTTTGCGTTTGCTTTCTATTTTTACAGAAAATCTCTTAGAGTAGTGTTCCTTGAACTTTTGATCACCGCAACCCCTCTTTATGTATCAGACCGACATTATGAACTTACAAGATTTTAAATACTCTTCCCCAATGGCATAACGCACATACCCGCAACCCCCGCATTGCGGGGGGGGGAGCCTAGTGTCTTTAGGGGGCCCAAAGCTTGACTGATGAAAAGTACGTATTTGGGCTTGGGGCCCAAAACCTGAGTTTGAAGGGAGGCCTTAATATTCTTCGTTACGCCACTGCTTTTCCCTGAATCCCATCACATGGCTGAGTGATTTAACCCAGGAGAAAGCGCGCACTCGATATTAATGTTAATGGTCATTTGGGGTGACTAAATCACCCCAATCTCTTTTTTTTATAATTATTTTTATTGTGCACAGTAAAACTCATAATTCTAGTGAATAATATAATTAAAAGAATGTATACCACCTACCTACATTTTAGGACTTTTCCATTTTTCTCTGATAATTAGAGAAGAAATCGAATAAAACTGAAATAAACTGTTTTAAATGTTCACGACCTTAATAAAGGACACAAATCATAGAAATTGTTCGTGAACATTAAAGGAATAATATTTGCAGGCAAAACTGTCATATTTTGTTCAAGTTGTTTTCCTTTGGTACGGGGTTCAATTCTCGGGCTGGGCAAGGTCGACTTTCATCCCTTGGGATCTAAACACTGGGGGTTTCGCGTCAGGCTGACCACCTGATCGAAACATCTTCTCATACATCTCTGCGCCCAAGGTTACGAATACTGAGTAAAGCGCAGTAGGCCTTGTCCTTCATGGGCTGATGCGCCAATGAGTTTAGTTTAGTATTATTATCCTTTGATGATAAAGAAATAGTATGTAGAACTTTTTCTCGCTTGTATATTTTTAACAAGACGCAGTGTGTCTTGTATACATTTGTGGCTTCGTATCTTTCTTGATGGATTTTTTTAAGTAGCATTTGAAAACTTCCCTTTTAACTCAAATGTTTCATGTGTGCTCTTCA
The DNA here is from genome assembly GCA_019973955.1 of Trichonephila inaurata madagascariensis. Classification (NCBI taxonomy): domain Eukaryota; kingdom Metazoa; phylum Arthropoda; class Arachnida; order Araneae; family Nephilidae; genus Trichonephila; species Trichonephila inaurata. Next base: position 31,781 of record BMAV01012687.1, read on the forward strand.
TTTTTCTCGAGTTTACTTTTGCTATCAGGATTAATGTCATTTCGTCAAGTTCTATCCTTGCCTGATCAGTTTCAACATCCAATAGAGATTGCACTGGTGCCCATTTCTTTATTTAAATATTCTATATATTTATATTTATAATCCATAATGAGTCACGCGTCTAACACAGCAATCAAAACCACTAAGGCGTTCACAGGGGAAAAAAAGTAGCCTTTCTATAGGAATAAAAGTGGTTGCACGGTAAACTTAGTCACCCCAAGTACCTTGAAATTGTAAGAAAAAGTTTGTCGTGACTAATAAAGAGGGAGATATGGAACAAATACCTTTTAATTTACATGAAGACTGTCATATAGGAAAACTGCCCAGAATTAAGGATTTTGTGAGCCTAGGGTGACTCTGTAATCTGCGCGGTCGCCCCCGGGTTAAAGGTTTCTCAAAAATCCTAAGACTGCTTCTGCTAATGCCATTTTTTTTACAGCTCGTTTTCTTTTCCTTTAAGGAAACAATAAACATCTAATTATACAAGAATATTATAAAATACTAATTTTTAATAATTAATGTACAAATTGAAATACACGTATAGTTGAGTTTTTTAATTACGGGCAATTTAGTAACGTAGTCTAGGATGGCACATCTTTCAATTTTTTCATAAGGCCTTCCAGTGTCTCTAAAAAAGAGAAACAATAATTTTAAATGGCCACCTTTCACCGAGCTTTTCGTAGAATATATTTAAATGTTCATTACAAGAAACATGTTTTCTCTTTTTTCGTACCTATAATGCAGTTACATCTTATTTTTGAACTTTTATCTTTATATTTTTATCAATACGTTTATAAAATGAATATCAGCTAATGGATAAATTTGAAACTGTTTATTACAATGGTACATAAGTTTTATGTATGTATAAACAGGGCCCTTAAATTATTTAGAACATTAAAACTACCTGATTTTCATATCTCTAAAATGTTAATAAACATTTGTAAATTATCTTTAAAATATAAATGCGTAATATATACACTGAATTTAAAAAATAACAATTTATAATATACAATAAATATCTGAAAACTGGTCATATGAAAGCAAGTAATCATGCAATATAAGTATATGAACTGGATCAAATTACTCCCTGACTCAGGCAAAATTAGAAATAAATGTATCTAATATTCAGGGTAGAATTCAAATTTGTATCGGATCAAACCTACATGAATAATTCCAAAATTACTTGATACGAGATATTACATTAAATCTATAAAGGTAAAATATGTTGTCGGAATAAGTAACAACTTCAAGGGATTTTGAAATAAAGAATCCTCAATTTTTCTCAAGCGAATGAAGCTGATTTGTTAACACGTAATATATTTTAATATAATATCATTTTTATAGCTTTAATAATTTGATTGTATTGAGAGTAAGCTTTAATATACCCAAAATAATCTGGAGGTGTTTTTAATATTATGGTTTACCGTAAAAAATGGTTGATATTTACTCCTATATATAAGTATATATATATATATATATATATATATATATATATGTATATATATATATAGGCTTATTTCTCTACAAACGAGAGATAACATCAAAACAATAACAATCACATTTGAAAAACACATAGACAGTAGGAAATTCACACAATGAAGGACAATTATGTTCACAACAATAATGTTCACAAGTAATAAATGATATAACAAGTAATATGTTCACAAGTAATAATTATGTTCACATTTTTATATGTTATGTATATATATATACATAACATATAAAGATGTGAACATAATTATATATTAAAATTATATGAGAATAATTATGTTTTATACACTCCAATTACGCAATGATTTTTGAGTTTTGGAAAAAGTCATATTTACAGCGAAATTGGGAGAGTAAGGCAGACGTTTTAAAATTTAATCACTTTGTGGTATATATAAGTCACATCACTTTAATTTCTCAGTCTTTGCATCTCTAAATGGGTATGTACATTGTCAGCAAGAAGATGGAGGACTTTTGAGGATCATACCACACTGTTTCTTGACCTGAGTATCAAGCTTTTTGCTCAGCAGTATATCATAATAAGGAAAAGTACAAATAAGTACTAATATAAGTACTTAACCCTAATTCTGGTTGTCTACTACGATGATTCCTCGGCAGTTCCCAAAACAATCTACATAGCCTTCCTTCTGCCCATTAAGCTTTTGGGGGAAGGTGAATTGTTGTTCTTCCACTTCTTGTTCATGTCTTTGGTCTTTGGGTCAAATTGGTAAATCTAAGTTTCATTTATATTTCTCAAATGATAAGAAATCCTCATTGTTTTACTTCAAAAGATTCGATATTTCCCTTAAAAGAACATGTATGTTTGCTTCTGAAAAGGGATTATGGAAGAGGAGAATCAGTAATGGAATCCAGCGTATTGATTCTTTTGTTATATGCAGTTTTTGTGAATACTTTTCCTTGAACTACCATGAATTAAGAGAAGTCTCATTTAAGATTATTTGTATAGATGCTCTTTTTATAGTTTTTCTTAAGGTATCCGACTACGTTCGGAACCGTGATTTTACAAAAGCGCATAAATGAATAATTGTCATGATATTTAGTGTCACTTAGATTAGAATACACGTATAAAATTGTTTTAAGGACATTTTGACAAAAAAAATTATTTAAATACAATATTTTGGCAAAAAATTAACTTAGAATAATCCTTTTTCAAAATGTTCTCCTTTTGTGAAAAATGCTTCTATTCTAAAAATATTTTGATTGTATATAGCTCAAAACTCTCTACAGAGGCTCAACTAGAATGTTTGAAAAATTCACATTATTTTCAGAGTTACCACCAATTTAAATAATTATCGGCGTTTTTTTCTTAAAATTGCTCCCCTCTGTTGTCGTAAAACATGAATAAACCCACTTCTAAGTTATATATTTCAAAAATTCTAGTTGAGCCTCTGTACAGAGGTCTGAGCTATATACAGGCAAAATATTTTATAATATAAGCATTTTTCACGAAAGGAGAACATTTGGAAAAAAGATTATTCTAAGTTAATTTTTTGCCGAAATATTGTATTTAAATAATTTTTTTTGTCAAAATGTCCTTAAAACAATTTTATACATGTATTCTAATCTAAGTGACACTAAATATCATGAAAATTATTCATTTATGCGCTTTTGTAAAATCACGGTTCCGAACGTAGTCGGATACCTTAATCTATTCCTATATGCACTCTTACCGTGTATAAACAATATCGTATTCAAAAATATCATAACTCTCTTTTTGGCAATACTTTTAGTTAATTGCAGAATTTCTTCTGAAAGCAAGAGTTTAAGAGTGTTAGAAAAAAATGACCAGAAAATAAAATTGATAATTCCTATATCTGTGAACGTTAACAGAATTTACATATGCTAAAGCAATTTAAAGTATAACGGAATATCATTTCTTAATAATAAAGAAGAAATTTCTTAATAATAATTAAGAAAACCTAAGTTAAAAAAAACTGAGTCACGAAGAGGATTTAACAGTAAACATAAAATGATCTTAAGGATTATGTTAAATAATTTAGAAAAATTTTTATTGCCAATTAGATACAATAAAAATAAGAAAGTAATTATTTACAAGTTATAAGCAAATTGTGAGTCTTGTTTCTTTAATACTAACTAACGACTTGCAACAGCGTAAAACATATTGAGATTAGATGTTATGTTTAAAAAGTGGAAATACTAAAGAGGTATTGTATAAAGGTGGGAATGAATTTAATGAGTCATCCATCATAAACTATCTTACTTTTTGAATGAAATGGGTCAATAGAAAGCAGGCGAGAGTAAATGTGTAAACTATTATGAACTTTCAGAAGTAGTAATTTTTTCTATGAGCAAGAGCATTTATTGCTTCAGGGTTGTCATATTTGTAGTGACAATTGACATCAATCCACATAATATCCGGTGAAGGTTCTAAAGCTCGCTTTGACAGCTGCATTTTATTTTATCTTAAATAAGTTATTTAACGCTTTAAAAATAATGTCTGCAATCTTTTCTTCGTTTAAATGCGCATAGTCTTGCTGTATATTTGACGTACCGTAAAATATACTCTATATTACGCATAATTTATCTCACGATTCAATAAATTCAAATTTTAAAAATTAAAAGAGAAAAAGATCACAGTTCGCTTTTCTTTTTGCTTCTTTTTTTTAAAATTATTTCTTTAATTCAATACATTTTACAAATTAATACACAATTTCTACAAATATTATTTCTTATTGTTAATTACTTAATTGTAAATTGAATGATATGATCTTGCATGAATTTGGATTAAACAAAAAAAAGTTATACTGTACATCATGAAAATATTAAAAACCTGTCTAAAAATTTAAACATTTTTTGTAAAACATATTTTTTTTTTAAAAAAATTGATTTTCTTTCTTTTCTTTCTTTTTTTTTTTTTTTGCTTTAAAATAAATAAATTAATAATAAAATATAAGGAAACTATTATCTATTGAACATAATTGAAAAGGTAAGAAAAATATTGTTAAAAAAGATCATGAATGTAATACAAAAATTACTTAAAATAATTCATTTATTTTTTGTTAAAAATGGGATTAATTTTAGATATTTACAGAAATATATTTTCGTGGGAGTATACAAAGACAAAGTATTTCTTCTATTTGTAAATTTAATAAATAAATATCCCTAAAAGGGATAAAAACCATTAAGATTGTCTTTTTAAAAATAATTTTGCTTTCAAAGCAGCGTAGTTATCTTTTCAAAAACAACACAATACATAATTAACTAAACGTATATGTGTTAACCAACTAGTTTTTATACTAAATATAATTTATGAATAAATTTATAAATCTTCCCAAAGATTAATACCATTTGTATTCAGAATCATTCTTAATAAATGTTTACTAGTAATAGTGCACGTAAAGCCTAAGGTAGTATTTTTAACACTTATACTTTAAACATTCCAAAATTTCATTACTAATAAGCAAACTTTCTGTTAAAGAAATTGATATGTTTCTAAAAGTGAAAAAATATACATTACTGTATATAATATATAAAAATATCGCTAATGTTTAATACTATATATTATCATAAAGGCACAAAAAGGCTTCAAAACACAAGATAATGCAATAAGAAAAATCCTTTAATATAACGTTTAACAAAAATTTAGTTTTTAAATTTTTCTTTTTAATATTCAAATTATATGCATAGTAGGATGCGCGCAACAGTGCGTAATTATTTTAAAGCATACTAAGTCTTCTTTTTTAATTTTGCATTAAATGTGTTTAGGGAAAAAAATAATTTCCAGATTGTTTTAAAGTTATAATTAACTCTAGTTTTTAATAGTGGATCAATGGAAGTTAGATATTTCTATTTAAATATAGTCCACAATCTCAAAGTCAGGTACAATTTCGTAATTTTGTTCTGTCTCTTGGTAATATTATGTTTACTGAAATCCGATTTGAAGACTGCCGTAGGAATATATATTTCAAAAATTTGAATGTGTAATTGATTCTTTTCCATGCATCATTGAAGCAAATAATTTAATCAATTTTTGATACATGGTCCGATAAAGCCATTATCAAATAAGCTGCTTGTTCACATATTATCGCATTATGGAGTAAGTTATATTCCGCTCACACTGTTTTGAAAAAATTGCAGAATAAAAAAATTTGATTTATCCATTTACTTGGTTACCAAGATTACGAACCCTGTCTTTATTAGTATTCTTATCATTTCCTAAGAATAAGTTCAAGAGGTATAAGTCAAAGTAAAAAAAAAAAAAACTTTAATTAATTATCTCTAGAAAATAATTTATAAACTGCTTCTGAATCAGAATATTGAAAATACATGTCACTCGGAATTGGAGTGTTTTGCATATAAGAATGCAATGACACGTAACTTATTTACATGCAGATAACAAATGTACTCATAAGCATTTTTCCATTACAGTAACCATTATCCGGAATTTTTTTAGATTTATCTGAATAATGTGTGAAATTAACCTTGATTCTTAGTTTATTTGAAGGGGATACGTCATTGAAAATTTTAATTCTTTTTAATGCTTCATGACCCTTGAAACTTAATTTTAACAAGTTGATTCATTAATGTTAAGTCATTACTAACAACTTTGCTCTGGGCAGTTAACCTTATTTATATTTATAGTAAATAATAATAATAATTTGGGCAATGTTTTTATTTTTTCCCGGAAGTTTTCTTCCATTATTTAAATTACATTTAATCGTATCATTAATTCACGCCTTAGGCATGGCATATATGACTATTTTTTCTATCAATAAGAGTCTATTGTTAGTTCACGTAAAATTGTTTGAGATTTTTTTTTATCTTTAATGTTATAACAACATTAGGTAGAATGAAATACTTATTTGCAAATAATTAACAACTTTTATCGGGAAGCAGTGAGTTTCTTTTAATAAAAGTAGCATCAGAATATACTGTATAAAGATGTAAATTTACAATAAGAATAACTTAATCTTCAAGATTATATTTTGATATTTATTAATTTTATTCCATATAAAAGCTAACAATTTTTTCTAAAGAGAACTACTCACCATATTTTTGTATAAAAATTCAGAAAGAGTCACATAGCATAAAACTGAATTTTTTATTATAGTGGCATAAGGTGAGAAAATAATGTTATTATAAATTGTACATTTCTTGTTTAACGCCTAATTTATTAAATACTAATATCATATATTTCCTTCTAAAAGCAAAGAATTTTTGAAACTCAAAAAATCTACATAAGTTGGCTAATGCACGAATCTCAAGTCATTTAAATTACACTTTATTGTATAATTAATTCACGCCTTAGGCATGATACATATATGACTATTTTATCAATAAGAGTCTATAGTTATTTCAAGAAAAATCTTTTGAGATTTTTTTTATCTTTAATGTTGTAACAACGTTAGGAAGAACGAAATAATTATTTGCAAATAATTAACAATTTTTTTCGTGAAGTAGTGAGTTTTTTTTTAAAGTAGCAGTATCAGAATGTACTGTATAAAGATGTAAATTTACAATAAATTTTATTTCGTTTTCAAGATTATATTTTGATATTTGTTTTAATTTTATTACATATAAAGCTAACAGTTTATAAAGAGAAGAACTCCCCATATTTTTGTATAAAAATATATTAAGAGTTACATAGCATAAAACTGAATTTTTAATTATAATGGCACAACGTGAGAAAATAATATTATTATAAACTGTCTATTTCTTTTTTAATAACTAATTTATTAAAAACTAATATATCATATATTAGCCTAAAAAGCCTAAAATTTTTGGAATTAAAAAAAAAAAATTACAAAGTTGCACGAATCTGCTAAAATTAAAAATAAGAAAAATTGCAGTTTAGTTGAAACTTTTTTTTGTTACATTTTTAGCTTCAGTTATACTCAAGCACTCTTAATTTGTTAAGTATGGGTGTTTTCAATGTCGTCTTTATTAAAAATGAAAAAAAATCATTTAAATCACGAAGTTGGTGTCAAAATCCGAGTTTCCGAATAGTTTATATTATATAAATTTCTTTATCTGGATATCTGAATGCATATGGTCAATTATACAGCGATTTTTCCTTTCTGGGTGTGAAAGATGAGCCGACGACTACTTTCTGCCTTTTTCATTGATAATGATATCTCACATATTAAGGTATCCGAATAAATTCGGAACCATGATTTTAAAAAAAGCGCATAAATGGATGATTTTCATGATATTTAGTGTCACTTAGATTAGAATACACGTATATAACTGTTTTAAGGATATTTTGATAAAAATATTATTTAAATACAATATTTGGGCAAATAATTAACATAGAATAACTTTTCTTTCAAAATGTTCTCCTTTTATAAAAAATGCTTCTAAAATAATGATATTTTGCTTGTATAAAGTAGACTTCTCCAGAGAGTCTGAAATACTTTTTTGGAAAAATTCACATTATTTTCAGTTACAAATAATTATCGGCGTTTTTTTTCTTAAGGTATCCGACTACGTTTGGAACCGTGATTTTGCAAAAGCGTATAAATGGATAATATTTATGATATTTAGTGTCACTTAGATTAGAAAATGTATATAAAATTGTTTTAAGAATAGTATTACAATAAAAAATTATTTAAGTACAATATTTTGACAAAAAATGAACATAGAATGACCCATTTTCAAAATATTCTCCTTTTGTGAAAAATGCTTCTATTATATAATAATATTTTGCCTGTGTCTTTAAAATTGTTTGAAACATTTAATAAAAAAATATTCTTATATAAAATAAGGTGTAACTCATAAAAATATTAATGAAAATGTTTTCGTAGTATTATGACA
>BMAV01012687.1:53623-74462 GCA_019973955.1 Trichonephila inaurata madagascariensis
TCTTCTCATCGTAATAAATGTTGAAAAGAACTAAAACACCTATTTCACTTTGACAAAAATTACTTTGAATTTTTACCCTAAAAAAGCTCAAATACCTAAATTAATTCCCCTTGTGGCAGCGTTTAAGGTATCCGACTACGTTCGGAACCGTGATTTTGCAAAAGCGTATAAATGGATAATATTTATGATATTTAGTGTTACTTAGATTAGAAAATGTATATAAAATTGTTTTAAGAATATTATTACAATAAAAAATTATTTAAGTACAATATTTTGACAAAAAATGAACATAAAATGACCAATTTTCAAAATATTCTCCTTTTGTGAAAAATGCTTCCATTATAATAATATTTTGCCTGTATATAGCTCAGACCTCTGTACAGAGGCTCAACTAGAGTTTTTGAAATGTATAACTTAAAAGTGTTTTTATCCATGTTTTACGACAATAGAGGGGAGAAATTTTAAGAAAAAAACGCCGATAATTATTTCAATGGGTGGTAACTCTGAAAATAATGTGAATTTTTCAAAAAGAATCGTTCAGACTCTGAAGAAATCTTTACTAAGCAAGCAAAATATTGCTATTTTAGAAGTATTTTGAAAATGTGGGGGGTAAAAGGTTACCAGCTGGAATATTCCGTTTGGCGTAGGTTGTATCATTTTTGGTGACTTTATCTCCTGCGCGGGAGAAACAGAAAAGTACCAAAAAAATCTATCCACTTTGTTATACAGCCTTTCAGTTATTTTGATCGTTCAGTTTTAGTGACATACTAATTTTCTCTAAATGAAAAATAAACAACTTTAGATTAATTAAATTCCATCTAAAATTGTTTAATTGCTTTGTTTGCTTAAATCACTTTACATAATTGATGAGTATTTCATATCTCAAATGTCAATGCCAATCAAAAATAATAACACAACTTGAACTTCCCTACACTTTGAGCCATTTTCACACCTTCGAGATTTCTAATTATAATAAGTAAAATAAAAATAAGAACAGCTATATAATTATTATGATCATCTCCGGGTCATCACGCTCAATTGAATCCTCAACATGGAGTTTCTCCCCAGAAAAAAAACTATTTCAAGGAAAAAACATACATGAATCTGCTAAAATCAAAGGATAAAAGATATCAACCGAAAATAAATGCAGTAATTCTGGAGTTGAGGAAACGCGTCTGAAAAGCATATTTGGATGATTATTTCTTCAAAATGTAACATAGTAAGGGATGCGTTTATAACGTTTTACCACTTTAAACAACTATCTTTACGCTTTAAATTATTATTTTTAATCCGCATAAACCACGCAATTGCTTTAACTTGTTTTTTCAGTAACATAACATAATGTCTTAAGTCTTAAGAAAAAAAAAGAATCATGCTTACAAAAAAAAAAAAAACAAGCACTTAAGAAAATACTTACAAATACGACTTCGTAATACTGAGTGCTGAAAAGCTGATATTTTAATAGCTTTATGTATGAATATATAGCTTTTGTATATATTTCATTAGTATATTTATACGAATTCTGAACAATTATTCATAGGTAGTTTTAAACTATGTTTAATTTTCATAATCTTTCGTCCTCTGATAGATCTGAGAGAAGTTTTATTAACATCGCACTATAAGAACTCCATGACTATTGGCAAAGGACTTAGTAATTTTGAACTTCGATCAAATGACAAGAGCGACACCTGAGCTGTCATTCCCCTCACCAAACCAACGGGGAGACTTTGATATTTGACATTTAATGCCATTGTTATTGATGCCACCTGATCGGCAAAGGCCCTTGAAATTAATCGTGGTAAAGGGCTAAGTGGCGTCTATCGTTAGCCATAGCTTTGAGCACCATACAGGTGACAGTACGATTTGGCTTGTTTCCACTCCAATTTTGAGGGAGGACAACTGGGGCTGGTCAGGGGCCTCCCACCTCTCTTCACCTTCCACCAAACTCACGGCAGGACCTGCGGCTCGACCCCCATGCCCTGAAGGCACTATGCATTTACAAACATCCATGCCTTCTCCGGGATTCGAACCCAGGCCCTACGGCACAGCAATCAGCGTTCGCTAACCACTAAACCGGATGGGCGACATTTAATGTGCATCATTTAATGTACGACGGGTCTTCAGAGACGCTAGGGCTTGAATTCATGTCAAGTCAGTCACGAATTCGTGAATATAACTACTAAGGCACCGTAGCCATTATAGACCAGAGTTAAAGTTTAATATAAAAATAATTCTGATTTGCATCCATTTTAAGAAGTAAGTAGTTAAGTCTCTCAGAAAAACATTTGTTTCAGTCGCTAGTATTTGCTTATCAATGTACGAGGAATGCTCCAGTGACACAGTGCAGGATGCCAAGCATCTGATACTTGCTTATACTAAATTCACTTCCGAAATACGTACACTCATGAATTACCTACAAAAGAACAATATATAGCGTAGTCTCCTACTATCACTGCCTTTGTTCAGGTTAAATAATCTTTTACATCGTTTTCTACGTACTTTTTCCGGTATTATTTAGATTGTAAATTCCGTGTGTTTGCTAATATTTACTGTTCATGTATGTATATAAATATATTTGTTTGTACACGTGTATGTGTGTGCATATGTGTGTATTTATATGTATATTTACATGTATGTATGCTTGGTTTATGTATGTGTATTTTAAAAATCTTATTATAATCTCGTTTTCTAATCTTCTCCATTGTATAATATCAATTACTGAATGTCTCCAGTTGCATGTGGGCAATCTTGTATTTTGTTCTGCATTAATTGTATTTGCATCTATTCTTGTTTCTTTTCCCTTTTGATTCCCATTTGTGCCTGTATCCTTCTACTTAAAATTTCCTACTACGATTGATTAAGTATTGACTTATGTTTGTAATACTTATATTATACTTATCGGCACACAAGGAGTCTACATAGAGTCTCAAAAAATGTACAATTAATTAATAAAAAAAATGTGAGAGAAAATATGATTTAATATGAATAGTTAAATATATACTTTACTAGTTTGGGATATTTTTAAATGATTTTAGCTTTTACGTTAAATTTTAATCATAAAAATTAAAATATCAATCTATACTAGATGGCCCATGGATGAACAACATCATTTTTATTCTTCGTTAAATATATGTGTAAATGTTTACCGCATCGCTATTTTTTTCCCTTGGAAAAAAAAAGAAATCGTAGAATTTGAATGGTAGAAATAAAATTAATTTAGATGTAATAAAATCTATAAATTTACCACATACTCTGGTTTTTATCATTTTTATTTATGTAATTATCTTTATGTTTTTCAAATTTCTTGTCAGATTTGTACAATCCTCAGGCAGTGTGATATGAGTTTGCTTTTAGCCAAAAGCTTCCTTTAATTTTCTTCTTATTCTGAAAGCGTTTTGGAAATTTAGATAAGCAAGTTTTTTTTTTTAATTATCTTTTTACTGCGGATATACCTTAAAGGCATTTAAGAAGGTATCATGAGTAGAATAACATGTCAGCTGTATAATCCGTTTAAGATTTTGTATCTGCAGTAGTAAAAAAGTTGTAAAAAAGGTATTTAAAACCACACTTTAACACGCAGAGTTTTAATTCACGTTTTGGTCCGAATATCTAAGTTAGTAATATTTTTTCTCTTTCTACATTGAATATATTGAAAGGTTTTTTTAGGTAACTGTGCCGCTATCTACGTGCCATTTTTATTCTAGAATCATTTGAATATTAAAGATATTCATCGGTTTGGTTCAGTAATTTACGTTACTGAGACAGACGAAACTGATGTTATCTAAATTATAGCCATTTAAGGAAGCATGAAGTCCTTATGCAAAGTCCTTAAAAAGCCCTTTTTTACTTCTTGAATTCAGAACATTTTGTATTCTTTGGATGTAAACTTTTACGAAAAGCAGTTCAATGACACAATTAGTTATTTTTGACCTTCCAGGTGTCCCTTTGTCACCAAATTATTGTTGATATCATACGCAATAAATGAACTAAATAACTATTTATTTCCTATATTCTGTATTATCTTCATTGGTTCTGGCTTATTTTTATACATGAGAATACAAGAAGATATTTATTCCATAGTGTGCCTTTCTTGTTTAATTTGTTTAATTTGTTTCTAAAAAAATCAAAAACAATTTATTTGGAAGTACACGAAGAGAAGAGTAGGTTCCTTGAGTTTTTTTTCAATTTTAAAGACTTTTTCCATTTCCAGATACAACTCCAGCTTCCACAAGACATTCTACCAAAGAATTCAGACTTGAAACGCATAGATAATATATTTGTTTTATAATTTTGGAAATTTTAACAACCAAATGACTGTGTGTGTGTGTGTTTAATTTATAAAACAATATACAGATATTCTGTCTAAACTAACTCTGTAATTGTTTTTTAATTTAAATGCTAAACTATGCATATAACATTTTATTCAAAATTACTTTCTGGAATTAGGTTCTTTGAAGTTTAAAATTAATTACTATACTCATTAAGTTTTTATTAACATTATTCATTATTTTTTTAAATTAAGCACTCTACGAAAGAAACGGTACTTAGACCTTTGAGTTACATTTCTGTAAAAGTTGAAGAAATGATTTGACGAAAAAGATTTCTGAAAGTAATAAAGTAACGACATTTTTTTTTTAAATTCTAGAAAGGAGAAAATTTCAAAAAGGAAAAACAAACATATCGCATAACCCTCTAAAACCAAGAACAAAAATATAAACAAAATACGTTCAATAATTAGTTACGCAGAAGGAACTCTTGCTGAAACTGAAATATTTCTGAACGTGTTTAATAAAATATTAAATATACTAATATGAGTATATAAAAGGAAAAAAGCCAAGTATTCACTTATTTGCACAGGGAGACCAAATCATCCTAATATATGTTTAAAAACTGTTTTAAAAGCCCGCAAGGTTTTTAACTACACACACACAAAATATGTTCCTAGAAAACACAAACACACACGTATTTATATATGAGTGTGTGTGGTAAATATCTTCATATATATTATATACACAAATACGCATTTATATTCGAAAAATATTCATATATTACGGATATATAATTAATACGAAAAAGTACCAATAAAAATAATAGAAAGGTAAGATTATATATAGATCTTATTATAAAACTAAAGGGGGGGGAGCAAATATAAGATTCAAATCTTCAAAATATAAGAGGATTCAAAAAGACATACAGAGGGACAAGTCGCCCTAAAATAAAAACATTAAAGGAAAAAAGTAATATTACAGTGTATTATAAATATCTATAGTTATTTCATGATATTAATTAATTTATAACGTGTAGCTGAATTGTTTTAACAATAATGGTGTCAATTTAAATTCTTGGTGTAAGAAATATTAAGATATTTTGTTTAAGAAGCAATCATCCTTGTCTCCAAAATGCAATGGGAATCGGTTTTTAATTTAAACCAGTATAAGGGGTCTCAGAGGTGTTAAATTTCTTTAGAGGTCTGAAAATATAAACAATTTTCAAATAGGTATAATTCTTTTAAATTTAAATTAAATTATTCGAATCTTTTACACATTATTTATAAAAGAATGGAGCTTCAGAAAAGTATAAAATGTTTAAAATATAATAATAATTTTTTAAATCATAAGCATATGAAAATTCTATAATAAATATTAAGCATTTTTTGCGTTGCGCACGCTATTTTCTAAAATAGTAACCTCTGATGTATAAAACTTTATAGAATTATAAAATGCATCATAATCTTTAAACCCTACCTAATTTTAGTATAATATATCTTTTGTATTTCAAAATATTTCTAAAATATTTCAATTTTTTAAATATTTTTTAAAAATGTAATTTTTTTATTTATTAAAATATGTAATTTGTTATTTTATTTATATAAAAATAGCTACAGTGTAACAGAAATACATTTACCTTTATAAATCAACTTATAGCTAGTAATTAAAGCTACTATTTCAGAAAATAGCACGCGTGACGTAAAACTTAATAAATATTTCTTATAGAAAACTTTCTTATTTTCATATGCTTATATTTTTTTAAATTATGCTTATATTTAAAACATTTTATACTTTTATGAATTCTCATTCCTTTATAAATAATGTGTAAAAGATTCGAATTATTTCATTTAAATTCAAAAGAATTATACCTGTTTGAAAATTGTTTATATTTTCAGACCTCTAGAGAAATTTAGCATCCCTGAGACCCCATAAATAAAAAAAAGGAACAGGCCTTGGGTGGTTAGGAATACAAAACTTAACCCAATATTAAATTAAGAAGCTACAATTGGATATTTTTACGAGTTGTACAACTTTACAATACTCGCCTAGTGAAAGGTTAAATAAGAAAAAATATATATATATTTTTCCTCCTAAATTCTTACTTTGTAAATTCTACATATCAGTTACTTTATGCTATTGAATATAGAAAGCACTGTGTGCTTATGTAAGCACCTCTTTATAAATATATCCAGTGTTGAAAAAAATTCTCCCAATGGGTGAAAATGTTTTCCTTTTCTACCTGAACTTTTACTTTCTAACGGAATATCACACATCCATCAATAGAAAAGGCGAGATGGTGCGCCACGGTGCGTGACCGAAATGAACTACTTTCGGAATAAAATGTCCGTGTTCTCGCCGTACGTCACTCAAAACTCTCTCCGAAACCTAAGTAGGGGGACTTAAAACTCTTTTGTGCCAATGCCCTTCGTCTCTCGCTGCTAGGATACATGAGATCATTTTTTGTTTAGACTCTTCCCTTTTCCAGTTGTTCTCTGCATTGTTTTCTCAAGATGATTCTACATCGCTCTTGGAATAGGTATGGATTATGCTTTAAATTATTTTAAATTTGGATTATTTTCTTAATACATATGCGTTTTAAGTTTTTAAAATTTTCTTTAATCTTTTTAAGGATTTATGGATTACATATGTAAGTCCATTATTGGCATAATTTTAAAAAAGATTATTTTTAAAGGCATTTATTGATTAAAAAATTGTAATCCATATTTTACATAAAAAGATTTAGTGCCTATTTTTTGTAATAACTCCTGTTTCCTTTTATTAAATTGTTTTTTTAGAGTGTAATATGGAATCCTCTGAAGTTTGAGCTATAATTTACATTTGCTCTTTTACTTTAATGAAATTTAAATTTTAAATTTTTGATAAAAACCCAGGATAAAGCAAAATGGTATTTGCTATTAAAATAAGAAAGGCAGAATTCATTTTTCTCCATTTTTCAAAATATAAATATTTTATTCACTATGAAATAATATTTCCTCTTTATCACTAAGAGTAGATATTTTAAATAATTTCTCTAAGAGTCCAAGAAAGTATGAAATTATAAAATATATATTTTAGCGAAGTCCAAATCAATCCCAATAACTAATAAAATTATCTTCATATATTTTATAGTTTATTTTCATATTTCATATATTTTATAATTTAATTCCATATTTTATACATTTCATAATTAATTTCATACTTCATATATTTCATAGTTAATTTCATAATTTATTCTATAGTTTTTCCCTAATTGAATCTTAAAAAAATGTCCTCTACATTATATTTGATTCAAAACAAATTCTCAAAAATGAATGATTACGGAACTTGACATCCGTACAATTTCTTTAAAAATATTATATTTCAATATGTTCTAACTGCATATAAAGCTAAAATAATTTCAAATAATCGACTAATTCTAAAATTGAAATAAACCTGAATTGTCCAAGTACATTTGCAAGTAAAAAATATTTTTATACAGTAGACTAATATTATTTAGAAAGGCTAATAATTCTTCATTGATTTATTATTTTTAATGTTTCCAAAATAAAAGTCTAAAAATTTGAAATCAAATATACAAATTAGAATTAATTTTAAATAAGTAGCATTTTAATGAGATAAGGAGAAAATGATATTATTGGGTACGATACATATCAAAATTAAAAATTGAAGTCTTAAAATAATGAATGCAGTTTACATGTTAATGTGTTAGTTAATACAACTGCTATGGAAAATTTCTGTCTGGAACCTGTTTTGATAGGGATGAAAGGCAGACGAGGAAATAAAAGATTAGATGAGGAAAATCAAAATTCCTTTTCATCAGAAGTAGTAGCCTTAATCACACAGCATTTAAAGAAATGTTACAATTTGAAGCTTAAAAAATAATTTACGAGTGATTGACGGAAATATTGATGAATGCAACAGATCTATATTGAAAACACTGATTGTAGATATTTATCTGTTCATATTAAAAAAAATTAAATTAATTTTGCCGTCATATCAATTAGGTTGGATCAGAAATGGAGAAAATCATATAAATATTTAGTTGCTATTAAATTAATTCAAAAACTCTTAATCTATTTTTCCAGTTAATTTTAAGAGACATTTGCAAATAAAAAAAAAAAAAAAAAAAAAAATGCTAAGAAATTAAATTAATGAGACCTGAATATTCATTGACAAATTTTCTGTTTATGTATTTAGGAAATATAGATTTATTTTTGGATGCATTAACTGTCTGGTATCAAAACTTCGTTAAACCCTTGATACAAATTAAAATACAAAACATGCGCATATAGAATTAATTTTTCAGAAAAAAAGGCTTTATTAAACAAATATTTACGCAGTGTTTTATACTAAGAAGCTGTTAATACACATATCGGTACTAACATGTTTCAGAATATACCTCAAAACTTTTTGAATAGCATTAATTTGAATCGAGAGCTTTATATCTTCGAATTCCTTAAAAATCAAATTTTGTTAAATTTTAAATTTTGTTAAATCATCTATAGGTTTGAATATTAGCAAGTATATATAATACTACAAGTATACAAAATAATCATATAAAATGGTACATTTAGTATTCAATTTTTATAATGGTCAATTCACAGTAAAAAAACCTACAAAATATTTTCGGCCAAGATATTTTTTCTATATGATAATTAAAGTACTTGAATAATTTTTTTGAAAAAAAAATGTACATTCTTTTAGATCGCTAGGATTTCTTTTTATTGTTGCTGTTGTTCCTTCTTTGCATCTAGAAAACAGAAATTTACAAAAAAAAAAATAAATAAAATAAAACTCGTTAATTATTATAAAAAAATTAGTTAACCGCTTTAATAATGATTTCATGTTCATTCCTGCAAGCTGAAGAACTATAAATTTCCATTTATATTTTTAAACATCATATTTTTCTTTTAATTCTAAGAAATTTCTTTAAATTTAGTTCAAAAATTTTGTTTACAATAATAAATTCAAATGACACAATCTCTAAAACAATTTAAGGTAGTTTTTGAACGCAATGAGGCATATCATGTTTTCAAAAGCTGTCGTAATATCTAAATATATGCAGTTTGAAAATTACATTCACAGCTTATCTTCAAAACGGTCATTCGCAAACTATCCGCAATTCAACAACAAAAGTAGAAATTGATTTTCTATATATATTGTCAACATTTCTATTGTATAAACAATATGTTTAGTATAGCTTTTAATCGAGGAAAAATGTTGCGACTTTGTTTTCTATGCAGTTATGGCAGTTTTTAAAGTAGGTTAAAATGATGTACTATAAATAATATTTTAAATATTTTTGAAATTTTTATTTAATTTGTTTCATTTCGAATGAATTTTTTAATTTTTATTTTTTCAAATATTTGGCAATGCAGATTTTATTCTTTGGGTTATTTAAAAAGATAAAATATTCACTATTAAAGTTAGATATTCATTCCTTAAATTTAATTTGGGACATCAACTAATACATCACAACTTTTCACAAAAAATTTCTACAAAAAAAAAAAAAAAAAAAAAAAAAAAAACATTTAATGATTATGATTTTCAATAGCACTTTAAAATAACATAGTAAGCTTTATTTGAGACAGTTAAATATGGACGAAAGTAGAAGTCGAGAGAAATAAAAGAATAAATTTTCTAATCTGTAATAAAATTTTAATAATGATGAAGTGAGCAATGAATGCTGTATTGATATAGTCTAAATTTGAAAATGTAAATCGAATGTGATCATTTTATTTTATTCAGTAAATTTTCTACCTCGATAATATTTTCATTGTCGTTAGTAATTAATAAAAACTGAAAATATACAGAAATAAGTGCAATTAGAATGGAAAATTAAAATATTTAACTAACTTTAACTTCTTTAAAATGTAATTAATTGGGGAATTATCAAATTCTCAATTTTTATTGTAAGTTTTAACCTTTTACAACATTAGTACAATAATACAAAACATTCTAAATAATGTGCTCATTAAGAGAGAAAATAAAAAGTATATAATTTAAACCACTTTTAAGGGTTTTTAAGGTAATCATTGCATTTTAGTTTCATGTAGGTAATCTGTTTTGAAAGAAAGTCTTGATCAAATTTACTGCTTTCATTAAAACCATTTTGCATTTGTGATTATCGTTCTCATAATAGGCGGTTCTATTGTCAGAATGTTGTTTTTTGCTTTTCAGTTTTAAAAATTTTACATATAGATAAGAACCACTTTTAAGGTTTTTGAGCAATCCTAATATTCGGAAAATTTTGAATGAAATAAATCCAAGTATATTTAAAAAAATACTCTCTGGTTAGAACTAAATAATTTTTATTTCAAAATATGGTAATATAAATTGTTTTATAAATGAATAAACAAAAAATCTTATTTTTTATGATCATCAGAGAAATAAATAGTAATGCTCCCGAATTTCTTGGCGTTGTATTTTTTGTGTTTTAGTTATCTTCAATCTGGAATTTCAAACTTATATTTAAATATTTATAGACTCTTCGAATGTTTTTTTTCTTTACTTTCTTTTTATCAACTAATTCTTTACATTTAACCTGTATATGCTAGAAATTTTTCCTTCAAATAAATAAGATGGAAAATTAGCCGAAAAGAATTTAATCCTTAATTTAAAAAAATACTTACTTTTTAAGATTACACATCTAATTATTTCATTTTTATCTGTAATTCCTTCACACATTTATGAAAAAGATAACATATATTTGACCAGAATTATTATGGGTAAAAAGAGATATAAGAGAAGAGAAGACTTAATAACAACCACATTCTAATTATAATGAGACGTGGAATGAAGTATTGATGAGAAAACGAAACTGATATAGATTTATTCTAATAAGCGAAAAAAAATTGTTCTTTCGTTTCAAAGAGCCGCGGGCACGTCTCTGGGTTTGAACTTGCTTTAATGAGTTCGACAATTCGTCATTTATTTAGATCCTTTCTTTTCCTTTATCTTATTTTGAACAAAATTATAGTATTCTAAATTAGAACATTTACGAGCTTCTAGAGTTCGTTTGAAACCAATGCAAATAAAATTTGAACCAAAAATTAATAATTTTTATAATATATAGATAAATAATTTATAAAATTACACCTGGAGTAGTATAGCGTGAGAGAGTGAGAAAAAAAAGAGAGAGTTACTTAAAAAAGAGTGTTTTAAGTAACAGAAAGCATTTATTTCCATAAAAAAGATGATTATATATCAATCTTGCTGATGATGTAGACCGATTTTGATTCGACTTATCGTGATTGGGAATATTTTTGCTACATAAAGAACAAATAATTTCTCATTACAAGTGAGTGAGTGAATATTAACGTCGCACTGTTTAGCTACACGAGGGCTTTTGGCGACGGACCACGTAATTTTGAACCATGGTCAAGTGACGTGGACGACATCTCAGCTGGCACCCCCCTCTCCTAACTACCACACCAACGGGAGGACGTTTCAGCTCTCGACAGATGTAACGTGCATCTCTCCCCTACACGGTGGGTCTTTAGTGGTACTGAGCACGAACTCATGACATGCCTGCCATGATCCGATACCTTGACCACTGAGCTACTGTGAAGCCCCTTCTCATTACAAGAGAGAGCGCTATTATATATTAAAATGCACACACACACAAAGGTTTTCTTTTGATATATTTTATATATAACGGCGGGAAATGGAGAGAGTTTATCTTAACGTCGCACTATAAATCTGTTGGAGACAGACCTCATTATTTTGAACCATGTTCAAGTGGCGAAGAAAACACCTGAGCTTACACCCCCTCAGCGGACTTCCACACCATATCTTCGAAAACACTTTGAGCCTCAACAGATTTAACGTGCATCAATTCCTCCACACGGTGGGTCTTTAACTTTAGTAGGCTCGAACTCATGACACATCTACCATAAATTCGTGATTATGATAATCAAGCTACCTTGGCCACATTTCGAGAAATGGGCGTGATGCACCAGAGTGAGTGAATATTAACATCACACTATTCAGCTACACTAGGGCTTTTGGCGACAGATCTCGTAATTTTAAACCATGGTCAAGTGACGAGGACTACACCGACCCCTTCTCCTAACTTCCACACCACACCAATGGGAGGACGTTTGAGCCTTGACAGATTTAAAGTACATCTCCCACTTACATGCCGGGTCTTCAGCAGTAGGCTCGATCTCATGACACGCCGAACACGAGCTCATTGCCTTGACCACTAGGATACCACGGCCTCACGCGATTCACTGGAAAAATGAGATTTGACAATATAAGAGTAAAACCTTATTGACTGCTACAATAAAATTTAGAGTTTTCTTATATTCTGTTACACATACATCAGATATTGTCCATGTCCGTTAAAAACTGGCTATATGTCTGTTTTTCCTCTCGTAATTTACTTCGAATCACCGATAAACAATGGTTCTATTTTCGCAAAATCTGAATGAATAACGAAATGGCACAACTAAGTGATAAATACCTCCAGCCATCAGACCCTGAAATGAAGAAATTAATCAGAAAAAAAATACATATTGTAATTCAAATTTGCTCTCAAAACAATAGATTTCAAAATACTAGCACGTTCATAAGGCCTTTAGAATGATTGACAATTAAATTTTTAACCCGTTAATTTAAGAAAAAAATTTTAATTGAAACCTCATTCACTGTTTAGTCAAGTGTATAGCTTCGGAATAATAATAAAAAAACACGCACACAATTACCTGAAATAGTCTTTAAGAAACTTAATGAAAGACGGCGTCATTTGCAGTTGCACACGCGTGAATGAGTTAAAAATCTCATTTCTAAGACTCCAGTTGTGTTGGCTATTAGTCACGCTTTGTCACTCCTGTCCGGTACACTTAAAAAGTCCTAATGGTTACGAGGGTTACTGGCATGGCATGTAAATAACGTTTTCTGCTGACAGTTATTGTTTCAGTTAGGGCTGCTTCAGTGATTCGGAAGCAATGTATCATCTTTAGACATTTAAGCTTTTTTGCAGTAGAAAGTGTTTATATTTTTTCACAAAACTATATGTAACTGATTATTTCTTTATTTTCTGCTCGATGTTGGTTTTAGTCAGCGGTTTATCTGAAAAAGTTTTAATTCCAGCTCTTTGAAACTGAAGCGTACTTTAAAGTCACGAGTCCGAGCACTAGGGCTACTAAACACTCGCCGTGAGGAGGGACAATAGACGTTCAATTTGCCATGGCTTTGAGTCTTCCGTTTAGCGTGGTGTGGTATTTTGGAGAAGGGGTGAAAGTGCTCACGTGATGTTTTCGACACTTGACCAAAGTTCAAAATTACGAAAACCCTTCCCAATAGCCCTCATATTGATTTACAATTCCACGTTAAAGTATTCGACTACGTTCGGAACCGTGATTTTAAAAAGTGAATAAATGGATCATTTTCATGACATTTAGTGTCACTTAGATTAGAATGCATGTATAAAATTGTTTTAAGGATATTATGACAAAAAAATTATCTAAATGCAATGATTTGGAAAAAAATTAACTTAGAATAAACTATTTTTAAAATATTCTCCTTTTATAAAAAATGCTTCTGTAATAATAATATTTTGCTTATATAAAGTAAAAATTTCTCCAGAGAGTTTGAACTAGGATTTTTGAAAAATTCACATTATTTTCAGAGTTACTATCAATTGAAATCATTATCGGCGTTTTTTTCTTAAAATTTCTACCCTCTGTTGTAGTAAAATATGGATAAAACCACTTCTAAGTTATTTATTTCAAAAATTCTAGTTCAGCCTCTGTATAGAGGTCTGAGCTATAGACAAGCAAAATATTATTATAATATCAGCATTTTTGATAAAATATTTTGAAAATGGGTCATTCTATGTTCATTTTTTGTCAAAATATTTTACTTAAATAATTTTTTATGGATGCAATATTCTAAAAACAATTTTATATGCGTTTTCTAATCTAAGTGACACTAAATGTCATAAATATTATCCATTTATACGTTTTTGCAAAATCATGGGTCCAAACGTAGTCGGATACCTTAATAAACGCACACTTTAATGACTTTTAGCAAAAAGTATATTTTCGTTTATATCGTGTAAAATCAAATAACAGAGATTGAAATAAAGATTTTTTTTTTAAAATTGCGAGTATATATGTGATCCTTGTATATTCACTAATTCATTTTTTTTCTTTTGTAAAAAAAATTCTTAGAATAACTGCTTATAGAAATTGAAAAAAAAACCGATAAAAATTATTTAAGAACTATACAATTTTTTGATCGAAATCTAATTGTACCATAAGGTTTTTATTGGAAATTTTTTGTATTTTCATTACATGATTATAGGTGACTAATCTCGAGTTTCCACTAATAAGCCACACCCCGTTCTTAATTAACTCCAAATAAACTTAGCTCTCGGTAAGCACCTATTGAAACAAGCAACTATTTTTTTAAATCAAAATTACTTGTTAAACTTTCTATGTGTGAAGAAATTCATATTAATTTCTTAGAAGTACACTCAAGAGCTCTAAAAGTTTATGAAAATTATTACAAACTATCACATGTGCTGATTTATTTACTTTAAACAAGTGTGTTTGCAGCAAAGAGATTAAAAATGCAATTTTAAACAGGTTTATAATCTAGCAAGGTCTTAAAAACTTAATAAGCATTTTTATACATTTCTTGAAGAAATACAAATTCATGCATTTCGAGAAAATATACTTCAAAGATTCTCAAGTGATTCGAAAAGATTATTCTTCAAAGACTCTCTTCGTAGTTTTTTTTTGCTTAGTTTTCTAAATAATAACAATTATTTCTATATTGTAATGCACCAGAAAAGAGGATCTAATATTTTAAGAACAGACACTGTGTGGGGAAAATAAGTTTTAATCTTAAATTTCGACATTTATTATATTCGTGAACAAGTTACTAATAAAACAAATTATTTTTATGAAGCATTATCATTCTGAAATAAATTTCCGAATCGTCTCATAATTGCCAAATTACATTACTTAGCACTTTTTTTAAGCAACAAAAGGGCTTATTTAAAGTATTGTTGAAAGTCTTTAGACTCTTCCTGTATGTTAGAAAGAAGAGTCTTCCTTTTTTAGTTGTATATTGTTTTGTTATCAATGAAATTCTTTTACATATTCCTTTAATTCTTTAAAAACAATAGATAAAAAGTTTTTCGAACTTAATAAAATTTAAAGTCATAAATTTTCTTCGAAGGTAGGTTTAAATGCCAATGTTTATTACTAAAAATATAATTTATTTTGTTGAATATTGTTTTAAAGTTTTGTACATTACTTGAATGGTTAATTAACTGCTTTGATTTTTAACACTTTTTAAATTTAAAATGTGTCTGACTATTAATAGCACATTGAACAACTTTAGAAGCGAATATTAAATTGATATAGCTAACAAGTGGAACATGTGTAAAATTTATAACATTGAATGATACAAAAACAATTTCCAGGGTATTCCAATAGAATTATTTCCAGTATTCCTGTTCAAGCTATTTTTTTCTTTTTGTTGAACGAAACCTTAGTGTAGAATTTATTTGCACTTTGCAGAGTAATTAGAAAAAATATATATATAATGCAACCTACTCAGTTAAAGGAAAAATTATGTTATATCCCAATATTATTGTTGATAAAAGCACAAATTAAAGTGTTTTTTTAAATGGTCAACAACAACATTGAGCCAAAACCAATTAACTTTGAACAAACACACTATTCCATATAAATAAAACCTCTCTAAGCGATTACGCAAAAAATATCACTCACCAAAATATTTTCTAATATCAAAATTAATGTTTTATTCCTTCTATGTGAATTTTATTTCCCAGTGATTCACATTTATAAACGTTTAACTACTACGCTTAGCAATTGTTACTAATAAACGCACAAAAAAGAAATATTTTAATAGTTTAAAAAGCAATCGTAGCCGGTTACAAACGTTTTGGACCTTGCAATTTTATCATTACTTGGTATAAGGCATTTTACTGCTCGGATAATTTCTTTGAAAGAATTATTACTTCGCGTTTATGTCAGCTCCACTAACCTCTGTTCCCGATAAAAATTGCTAACAGCAAGTTTCAATGGCATGAATAAAAAATTATTGTAAATAAACTTTATGAAGAAAATTACTGCTGTTTTTTTTCTTCCTACAAAGGTCGATTAAATACATTTCCATTGTGAAACGCGTACGGTAATGTTCTTAATGATTCTTTGTTGCTAAATTTACGTAGGCAACACCTTAATCTTTATCATATTGCACACAAAGTATGATAGTTGCATTGATTCGAGCAACAATACACATACCTAAATAAATTGGTGCAAGCATAAGTCTTTATGGGAATTTTTAAGAAAATGCGTGAGGTATTAAATTGAAGTTTTTTCAAGGACTATTTTGTTTAAGATGTTAGGCAAATTTAATTCATCTCGTTTCTTGAGATAGATTTCTTTTAATGTGGTATTGTTTATTGTATTATCAACTTTGTAACAACATTATAGCATGGAAATTATTCATTTGAAAATCGTTTTACGAGTAACTGATTTCAAAACAGATGAAGGATTAGGAGAATCACGAATTAAGAGCTACATAAAACTTTAAATTGGAATTTCAAGGTTTGAATACAATGGTACTCAGAACAGACTTCAATTTTACAGCTAACTATATCTGTTAAGTCTAATTAGATATTTTTTCAGTCACTAGAATCTATATGGCTGAATCCATTAAGTGTCTCATGGCCGTGGTAACCTAGTGGTTATGGTCACGATCGCGAGCTCTGATTTCACTTAAGACCAGTTAAGAGGGTCTGAGTCTTGTTAAATCTGTTAAGGTTCAGTCTTCCCGTTGGCTGGGTGTGGTAGTTTGGAGAGGGCGTTCCAGCTCACGTGTTATCCTCGTCACTTGGCCGAGGCTCAAAACTCAGAGGTCGGCTACAATACCGTCCGTATTGCTAAATATTGCGAAATCAATACAACCCTCATTCACCTATTGTAGCAGTTTGATTTCTCTTTAAATTTTAAGAAATTTCATATAGATATTCATATAAATATACTTTTTATAAAAAATAAATCAGTTCTTCATCAAAGCCTTTTTTTACTTACATGAAATTTACTCCCCATTTTAAAATATTCAATATACATGAAGAGTTTTTACTCTTTCTTCATAGATGTTCTTCATAGATTCATTCACATTGTTCTGCATAAGCGTTTTTTTTTTCTGGGTAAAATAAACCTAAAATATAAGATATAAAGCTCAACTTTAAGAGAGTGTACGAATATGAAATGAGTTTCCTATTTCATTTGAGCTATAAAATTTAATTGTTTTTAAGTTATGAAGAGGAAATTTGTATCTAAAATTACAATTGTTATTTTATATACAGGATTTATTTTAAAATAATTCATCTCTTTGTTTATAAATATTTCATGACACTTTCGATTAACGTTTTATGCATTTTTTTAAAAAGGAATGTTGTTTCTAACTTGTATTTCGGCTATTAAAATTTTAATTTTAATTACTGGTCATGTCTGTTACGTAAAGGTTTAAAAACAAACATTCCTTCCACTAAAAATTGGGAGGAAAACAAATTTTTAAAGTCCAATGGATCAATAAAATTAAATTTTTACCGTCAACTAGCTCCAAGCACAAAATGATTCAAAAAAAATTTCCCTACCCAAACTTAACCATCAGAAATGCCCATATGGAAGGTCGTATATAAAAACCAGCTTTAATTTTTAATTTACAAGTTATAAAAATGATAAAAGAAAATCAAAGAATGTAATCAGAACCTTGATAAGTAAAATAAATTAACCGTATTCATTAAAATTTTAATATTATCTAATTATTTATTGATCATTTTTCGATTTAATTATTCAGGGACATCGAATGAAATAGTTTTTTTCTATTTGATAATTTTCGATTACCTCGATTTCTCTTTAAAACTTTCCTATTTCAACTACAATTTTCCTTCACTGCTGAAATGAAATGTTTTGAAAAGATTTTTTATTTTTATGAATATGTTAACTATTGTGAAATAAATAAATGCAAAATACGATGAGACTTTATTTTTCTTAAATTTTAATTGAAGAAATTCATCGTCGGTGTATTGAAATTACAGACGGTAAACCACATTTAAACGTTTAAATCGACTCTAGATATATTAAATTATAATGATTCAAGCGTTATTATATAAAAATAGTTCAATGTCAAATACAAATAATGAAAAGTGTTTTTAACTAACGGTAAGACAATAGTTCTCTGAATGGAAAAGATATTACTAATGCGTATGTTTCGCAAAATACTGACATCTAATAATTTCAGTAAAGGAATTTAAATTGGTACTAGACTTGCCCTGCTGCTGGTGCTAAAACTGGTCTAACAACTATTTACGCAAATACATATCGATCTTTATTATTATATTTTTTATGAAACTCAAAGAAGTATTATAGAATAATGTTTCTGATAGATATTTTTTTTAATTTAAAAATTTAAGGAATTAAATTTTCCGTTTTTATTTCAATGTATTTCTAGAATAATTTGTTTAATGTTGTTTTTCATCCATTGAGATAATAATTCTTTTAAATTAAAAAATTTACGTAAGATTTTTTAAATGGCTTTATATTCCAAAAGTATGATATAAAAATTATTTTTCTTTTAAATTCCCCTTTTTATATACAAACGTTATAATTTTGAATAGTTTTATTTATGAATTATATATAAATACCATTACATACAAAAAATTTTAAAATTGTCATGTAAATTTCATGTCAAAATAAATATTTCTGCAATTTTCTATGCTATGATTTACTGTAATAAAATATATTTTATTTATATCGATCTACAGAAAAAAATAAACTTTTGAAAAATTTCATGTCAATAAAATTATATTTTCTGTAATTATTCTATTGAATTAAAATATTTTTTTTAAAATTTATACAAATTAAATGAAAGCAAAAAAAATCTAAGCTTTTTTTCTAAGAGCTCTGTATTTACAGACTCATTAATAAAAAGAAATATAATTGCTGTGAGAGAAAAAAATCTCCAAATTTGGAAGTTTAATTCATCTGATTACGAGCCTACAAATTGTCCTTCATATGATTCTAGTTTTCCTGTAGGATATGGAACAGTATGTCACCAAAAGGACTAGGCGTAGCACCCAAATAGAAATTTATCTACATATATCCTACAGAACTTTTTTTTCCATAGCCAAGGTCATAAAATGGTGACCACTGATTTGAATCACCATCTAACCGAATTTACACTTCCGCTCTGTAAATGGATAGTTCTTGGTTCCACCTTGCGCCCGTTACTCGGTATTTTGGAAGTCATTAAGTCGTTACAACGCCCGAAGGTTTCTTCTAAATAGTTTTGAATTTTTGTTTAGTTTATATAGCCATAAAGCAACTATTCGGGTAAAGTAAAATAATAATAATAAATTTCTGAATCTGTAAGATTGGCAACATATCACAGGTGTATGTGCAGCTGTCAAAGATATGTTCCTTTCAGTTTTGACGTATAATGATTGGGCTATCAATAAAAGGCCTTACACTACCGGCATAATTAAAAGCTTTTGGTGAAAATAAAACTAGTTTTCCTTCTGTTTGAAGTTATAACATGAATGCTTGACAAATCACGGGTATTAATTAGGATCAAAGGAAGTAATACTATAAAAAGATTGTGTGTGTTTTTTTTTATTTGGAATTTTTATGATACGCGGAAAATAATCAAGGATAATTTTTTTTTTTAATCTTAAATTTACATTTAAAACAAATTAAACAAAAATGCACACAAGACGAAATATGATATTACTGTAAGTAAATAAACAGAGAAGTTGTTGAATTAATTTCTTACTTGTGCAGTATTATAATTATTTTATTCTAAGAGGAAGAAATTCAAGGACGACTTCTTTGACTTTATTAATATTAATTAAATTACAATATCAAACATTTCAAGATCAATATCAAGGGTGTGTGGAATTAAATATTTGACACATATAAATCCAAAAGAAAACATTATTTCGCTTAACATAGATATAAAAAAATCACATTTAAAATTAATAGAAAAAAACAATTTTTGAAATTGTCCTTTAGCTTCTAAGTATATATATATATATATATATATATAATCCACAATAATAATAATTTTTACACATATAGTTACAATCCTAAGTATAACTAGACAGTGCAGAGAGAGAGAGAAAGAAATATTAGCCAGTGTAGTACAATAGCAAACTCTTGGCCTTAGGAACCAAGAATGCAGGTTTAAACAATATTTTGAGACCAACCAACCACCTGTAATTTGCCTACACTACTGGGCTATAGGGAAAGTATTATAAATATACCATTATTGGAGGATAAAATACACTAATGCTGCTATTAAATAAAACTATAACAGAAAAAATTAATAAACACTATTTACTAAACGTGGAAATTAAAATATTTTGTATGAAATATTAAAATAAATAAACATACTACCACAACACATCACCATGTTAACATTTCCAGCCAATACAAAACAAACTGAGAGCAGCATTACATAACAATAAAAATTAGTAATATATATATATATATATATATATATATATATATATATATATA
>BMAV01012687.1:74562-122440 GCA_019973955.1 Trichonephila inaurata madagascariensis
ATATAAACGTCACATGTTTAATAAATAATTAATATTATATTTTATTTATAAATATTCTTGTGTATGTCTTGTATTCTTTTATTTTCTATAAAATTTTATATCAATATTTATGGTTTTTTAAATGTACATATATATACTTTATATTATTATATAATAGCTTACTAGTTTTACTTTTATGCGGTACTGCTTTTACTCTTGTTGTATTTTGCAGACAACATAACATGTTGCTATACTCAAGAAGTAAGTCTTACTATCTACTTTATTGCATCGACTTTAAACATGTACTAATAAATACTAGCTGGCTATACTTTTATCGTTATATTTTAATGGTATAATGTATTTTATTTTTAATTTTTAATTTCTCCTAATATTATTCTTTCCTTTCCCTTTGGCTCAGTAATATAGGCAAATTACAGGTGAAGGTTGGCTAGCCCTAAAACTTATTTAAATCTGCAATCTTGGTTCCTAAGGCCAGGAGTTTGTTATTGTGCTATTGAAGCTAATATTTCCTACTAACTTGACTAGTTATATTTAGGTTTTATAGCTATTTGTATATATTTATAGATTATATATATATCAGAGAGAGAGAGAGAGATAAAGATTTTAAAAAAGTCAATTGAACAAAATGGAAAGCTGTTATGTTTTCTTATGTTATCATTAACTTATTGCAGTAAAATAAAGCTAAGCATGTTTTGTTGGATCATATATATGTATACAACATAACTACTATTAAGAAATATGTTCCGGTTAAAATTTTAAAAATATGAAATTTTACATTTTAGTATAGAAAACTGAGATATAGCATATAATTTCCACTAACTAAATTTCAACAATTTCTATGATTTTATACTTACTATTTTACACAAATTAATGAGTATTGTACTTAATTTGGGAATTAGGTGGATTTCACAATATAACACACTTAAACCCTGTAATATAAGTGTACCTTTATAAGAAGAAAAATTAGGCGATATTTTCTTTAACTAAAGGTTTCAAATTTTCCTCAAAAAAATTTTATTTAAAAAAAAAAATGTTTGAAAAAAATTTTAAATTAATACATCTAAATAAAAATGTTCATTAGTTATCATTCGTTTTATTGGAACACTTTTTGTACAAAATTTATAAAGTTTTTATAGGAAAAAAAAACATTATAAATCTGCAAAAAGTTAAATGTACAATTTTTGCAAATTTGAAACAAAAATTTAAGTGAGTAATAAAGCAAATAAATAAATAAAAAGTTATCACCTTTCTGAAGGAATAATATTTTTTCTGGTAAATAAATAAGACTATATATATATATATATATATATATATTTATAAATTCCACTTTCATAAATAAGAAAAAATTAAGATAAAGTTAAAATTCTGCCAGTAGCTTCATCATTACGCATATTCTAGGTTTTCTTAAATATATCACACCACAGTAACATACATTATGATACTAAACGAAATAGGTTTCATGAATTTAACGTTTAAAACGTCATTAAACAAATTTCCCCAACAAAAAAGTTAGCTATCATGAAGTATTAAAAGTAAGAGAAATAACAGTTCAACTGCACTGATATCAGATCCATATCCACCCACATAGCACGGTCTGCAATGGTTAATAAACTTTCATTTCAGCAGCCGATGCACTCGTTTTTTGGAAAGTAGGTTGACCTACAGGTCTTTCTGGCTTTCTGCAAAAATTCGTACTATTTATCGCTTTTAACTTGGAATCAAACAATACATGAAATCATCTCTGTTTGCATCATCAAAATGTAAGCCAATAGTTTATACACGATGATAATAACTGTGATTATTTCGATACCTATTGGAGAAGGAATTTTCCATAAGAAAACAATTTCATAAATTCTGAAGCCTTATTTTTATTTTTCATGCAACAAATAGCACTGTGTATTTAAGAAAGCCTATTAAAAATCATTTTTTTAATAAATAGAAAGAAAAGTCTCATAACTATATCGTAAAAATTTATGAATTGTAATTAAACATTTTGCAATTAATAACATCTTTATGAACTTATTTAAGATATCCGCCTACTTTTGTATTCTTAATTTTTAAAAGGTGCATAAATGAATTTTCACATGTAAAGTAATCTAAATTAGAATATACATAATTCTTACAATAAAAAAAATCAATGCATTGTTTTCGAAAAAAAGACTTATCAAAATTTTCTCTTTTATGGAAAGTGATTCTATAATATTAATGCTTTGCCTATATATAGCCAAGAGTGGGTCGATAAATGAGCACCAAGCCTTCTGGGAGACTTAAAAACTGGGGAGTCTCACTTCAGACTGACCACCTGATCGGGACATCTGCTTATGTACCTCAGGGACCAATGGTCGCGTATACTGGGATGGGCACAGTAGGTCCTGGCCTTCATGGGTTGTTGCGCCACTGAGTTTGAGTTAATATATAGCCACAACTTCGTTAAAGAGCCTGAATTAAGATTTTTTAAATATATAAATTAGAGAAGTAGAATTACTATATTTTTTAAGAGAATCTATATATCTATATTTTAGACAACTTTTAACAGCAAGTACCTCTTAATATTTCGATTGATAATAATCTTCAAAATAATGTGCGTTCTATAAAACCCCTATTTCAAGCACTATAAAGTAGTTTTAGCTATATATTGACAAAGTATTATTCTTATCAAAGCATTTTCCACAAAAGGATAATATTCGGAAAATATATCATTTATTTTCCTTTTATGCCAAAAATTGCGTTAATTTTTTAAAATTCTTGCAATATTCTTTAAACAATTATATATGTGTATATACTAAATCTACACTAAACACTACATATTTTTTTTAAAAAAATTGATCATTGATAGGCTTTGAAATATCATGGTTTCGAATGAGGTCAGATATCATAAGAAAAGTATCTTATGTAATGTAACATAATTTCACTCATTAACATATGTTTCACTTATTGCTTTGAAAAGCTTACGCTTAGAAGAGTGGCATAAAGTTCCTTTTAGTGTTTCATAAAGTAATAATTACGAGAAATTACACTTTCATCCAAATGTTGGGAAATGTATGTTCTCGATAAATGCTTGCATTTTTTTTCAATCTGAGTTCTAGACTGAATCATTTTTGTATGTGTTTTTATGATTTTACTTTCAGATATGGGTCAATTTCGATGCCCTTTTGAAAGCGCACTGAATTTTGACAAAAAAAAACAGCCATTAATGTTTTTATCATGGACATGATGTAATTGGTCAACAAGCTTTAAGGAGATATCATAGACCTACTGACCTGTAGTTGACGATTAGTATAATTTATTACATAGTCATTAAAATACATTGTATTCACCTTAAGTTGGATATGTCCTGAGAGAATTTTATTCTCTTGGATAAAAGTAAATGGAAAAAAATGTCCTTCCTTTTAATGTACTCAGAGATAACTATAAACATTTTTTTATTCCAATACATTTGTCATAAGAATAGATAACCATTATAGAACTTTAGATTTATCATGGGTAGATCAAAAAGTTATATTTTATGTTATATGTATTTGATGTCATACGACAATGCTAGGTCAGGATCATAATATGTCATGAAAAAGCATACTTTTCTGCATATAAATTCATATAGAAAGTAATTGGAGAAAGGGATGCTTAAATTTGAAGAAAACATTTTATTCAGACTTTATGTGGCGGCGATAGCCTTGTGGTCATGGTCATGAGCTCATGGTAGGTGAGTCTTGAGTTTGAGCCTTAGTTTCCACTGAAAACCAGCCTAATGCACATTGTATACGCCGTAGCTCTAAGTCCTTTCCTGGTGGTGTGAGGTAGTGTTTTTAAAGAGTTTCAAGCTTAGGGGCGTTCTCGTCACTTGACCGTAGTTCAAAACTGCGTGGTCCGTTGCCAATAGCGCTTGTGTTGCTTTACACTACAACATTAATAAACACTCACTTACTAATTTCTTTGTAGCTTAGACAGATGACCTTACAGGTATTAAATAATATTCCTAAATGCTATAAAGACTTATTGTAGGTAGCAGAATTGGTGACTAAACCCATAGTGGACTCTATACAGAAACTTCCCAGAGAAATATATACTTTCGCCAACGACATAACTTCTGTTTTGCACTTAGAAATGAATTGATTGCATTTCATTTGGAACGTGAGGGGTTAATTTTTATCCAAGAAAAAGTTTAACAATCTATAAATTTCATCCAACATTTGTAACTCATTTCGACATCTGAATTATATTAATAATTAGTTCATCTTTGGAGATAAAACTAATATTTTTATTTCTCACAAGTAAAGGTTGGTTCCTCAGCTCCACGATATTCAAACCGGTGGATTCTTTCCCCAATGGAAATGAATTGGCAAACAAACTGGCTGAGGAGAGGGAGAGCCAAAAAGATTTTACTTCCACTTTCTGTTCCTTACTTTAGCTAGAATTATACTTCTTCAAAGAATATCGCAATAGATTGTGGAAGAGTATTAATCTCTTGCTAATCTATAGCTAATGCATCGGAAGCAGGCCATATTCAGCTCTCTATTTCTCTTGTTTATGATAAGGCATCATTAGCCATGTGGTTATGGTTTCGAACTCTACGCCGGCTTGTTGAATCGTGGGTTTAAGTCCTGGTACTTCTGAAAACCCACCATAAAGACGCATGTTAAATCTGTCGAGGCTCACACATTACCTTGCGGTGTCAGGGCGTGGAAGTTCGGAGACATTCTTCTGTGAGAAAATTTTTTTATTTTCTAAAGCAATGTAATTTTATAGGAAAACTGTTATGTAAACGGTCGTTTTTTTCATACTGCAAAAAATATTTCTTTAAATTTTTAAATGTAAAAAAAAAATCGAAAAAACTACTGACAAAGAGTTAATTTCTTAAAAAAGATCAATAATGAAATACGTAATAATGAAGGTTTATTAAAAATAATTATACAATTCTCTTTTGAAGCTTTCTCAAAACTTTTTCCTTCTATTTATGAAATAAATTAATTTGTTCGATATCAATTTTTATCTATTAATTTAAATGAATGTGTATTAATGATATTGGGATTCTGGGGAAATGTGGTTGTTATTTCTCATTTCGCATTGAATTTAAAGAAAAAAAAAACTTAATTAATATGAAAATATTGAGAAAGCAATTTCTATTTTTCGTTTCGTACTACTTTCAGGTGATTTTAATATTGGTTCTTTGTGTCTGTATAAATTAAAAGTACAGAATATATATAAAAAAAAAAAATTCTGATTATTATACATTCATCAGCTTTGGCATTTTACTTAATTCTTAAAAATATTTGTTTAACCTATAAACAAGTATAATTTGGTAAGTAAACACCTGCATTAAATTTTATGTGCCTAAATCTCGCAAATGTTTAATTTTTGCTTACATATCTTAAAGTCATATTTTTAATATGGGTAATAATCATAAGAAAACAAAATTAAAACTAATGTACCTCTGAAGTGAAGGTTTTTCGAAAGACAAATGTATATTTAAAAAATTGTAAATTAAGAGATGCCCAAAACACTAACGAAAAAGCGTTTATATTTTATACAAAAATATAAATATTTCATTACATTATAGAAATTGTGAGCAAATTTAATTTCTTTAAATAACTTCTGGATTGAAATTCTATGTTATTGTTTTATTTTTTACACATATGAGAGAGAGAATGATTTAAAGCAGTGCACCGCAACCTTCTTATCGCTGCGGACCGGTCAACGTTTGATAATTTTACCACGGCCCGCTGAGGGTTGGACACATTGATTGTTTATATTTTAGATTGTTTTGGTTTAACAATTTTAATTTAGTTACAGTATTTAAGTAAAGTAAATTACAGTAATTTACAGTAAATTACAGTAAATAAAATTCAAACATTAAAAAGTATCAAATAAAATGTTTTTTGTCATTTTCACCAAAATTGATGATTTTGCACTAGTCAGGCACCTTAAATATACCTTCAGAATAAAATATAGTTACACCAAAAATGAATAAAAGTGATTTAACGTGGAATATAAAGTGATTTCCTTGGAAAGTTGCTTAAATCCGAGAGAAATGCACCACTTTAAATAAAATGGCAATAGTTTAATGTTCTTTAGGAAGGCCCGGTACCATTTGATCCACGGACCGGGCGTTGCGGATCACTGATTTAAAGTACTGTGTTAGTTAATAATAAAAATCAGAGAATATTTCCACATAAAGCTTGTGTATTATTTGCTTCTAATTCAATTATGTCTTAAGCACAAGATAAGAATGCTAGAGAAAACTGATAAGTAAAGCTTTATTAAAAACATATTGAAGATAGCATATTTTTTTTTGCACTTTATATTGTACTTATAAATGTTTCTGAGTCTGTGCTATAGTTATCCTGATTTTACTGTATTTTTTAAATACCCTAAGATTTTACTCTACTATTATACATTGAAAAATACTTTTAATGCCTAAATAAGAATAATAACATTGACATTCTCAATTACAAGAGTTTTTTTTATCATTTTTAAAGCAAAATCATTTTACATAGCTCAACACTATATCCAAAATTTCTGAACTGTTATAATTAAAGAAAGTATTGTTATAAGAACCATTGTTTATAATTATAACCTAAGTCCTTTGTCATCCATCAACTGAGAAATATCCTTACCTTTTCTTTTTTTAGACTAGAAAATCATCTCTAAGCAGTGCGCTTAGCCTTATGGTCACCAAGAATGAAAGCATTACTTTCCGTAAAATTAGTGTGGTTAAAAAGTAGAGGTATTTTATGAGGATGATAGACATTAAGAGTTTGAAAAGGGCTTTACTCTCGAGTAGTCTTAACCCGCGATCACTCGCGCGGGTTGTTCTGTACACCCCAGCAACAAGAAAATCCTCACAGGATTCTAAAAAGAATGTGCAGAACCACGATTTTTTTCTGTAGCTGCACATTTTAGGTCACTGAACCTTCAGGCCTGATGCAATCCCTCTTTCTCGAACGATTGGAATGTAATGACCTTCAAAAGTTTATCTGGGGGGCTGAGAACTCCCGCGAGAAGTTCAGCACTTGTATACAGTCTTCTCTGAATATTTGGAAAATGATTAAAATATTATTTTTCTATACTTTCTACTATCATTATCTCATTAATTATAAAGTATATTTATTACTGGTATATACGTTTTACTGGTTTATGAAAAAATATAAAATTATGTGTTTTAAAATGAAAATTTTGTATGTTTAGTTTAAATTAATGTTAGTCTCATTTGTATGCAATAAATTTAATAATTTTATTTGTATAATACAAAAAACATCTTGCACTTTATAAATATGTATCATAATGACTTAATTTTATTTTCATAATTAAATACACGTGTTAAAAGTTTGGGGTGTTCTCTACACCCCGCGAGTAACGACGGTAGCAAAAACAGGCGCGAGTGACCGCGGGTTAATCATACTCTGAATATGAAGATCCAAAAAATGATCAGTTGTAATGTTTGCATTTTGATAACTGACTTCCTTAAAAAAAGAACAATAAGTCTCCTCACCATCCCCTGGATGTCCTAACTATTCTGCAGAAGTTGTATTCTCTTTTTATTTTTATAGAGTTTTTTCTTATAGTGGTTAAGCCATTAATATTCGCATTGTAAAAATCCTCGGCATACTTTAGAGATTATTATTTATTTCTTGAAAGAGAATTTCTGCCTAACCCTCAGATATCTGATTAATCTGGGCGGTGTGGTCGATGCAGCAACTTAATAAAGAGTAAACAAATCTATAAAGAGGAAGAATGTACAAAACTTCGTTTGATCTGAGGAAAGAAGCACCCAAAATTAAAAGTCTTTTTTAGATTTTTCACCTACTGATTTTATTTGCATGTGGTGACCCTACCACGAATATACTTCCGATATATTCATCCACTTTACCCCAAATCATCCCTCCGATTTTTAAAGATTTAAATTTTCTAAGAAATTCATTCTTCAAATTTCTTTTTTTAAAATTCGGTTTCCTTGATTCATTTTTTACAAAGTGATAAATCCAATTTGTAATACAATACATTGTATTTAATGTGTAAAACATTGTACAGATATGTAGACTTTTTACTAGATCAAGCATCAGTTATTTTCTTAAAAAAAAAATGCATTAACTTACTTTTATTAATGAAAATATTGCACTTTTTTTAAGCATTTTGCTACCAATCTGTGATTTACTTACTTCACTTTACGAAATTCTTGCTATGTCTCAATGAAAAACTACATACCGAAGGTCAACACGTGCATTACTTTAGTGTGAGTCATTTGCACTGATCAACATAATCATTAAATGTGATCCAATGACCCTAAATGCTAATAGGTGACCTTTCATTAACAAGCTTAATTCATCAATGCCAAACCACTAGTAGTGATCTGGAAATGTCACTAAATATGCATACATTTTCAGCTACTATTTTTTCAAGAGTTTTTATGAATGAAAACTTAAGAAAACATTAATATTTGTCATAAATATTTAATTTTTTATAATTATTACCTTATGAAATAGATGAAAAGATTACGTTTTGGTAATAGTCAGTTGTGGGAAGGTATACGAATGAACGCGAATTTCTATTTAATTATAACATAGGTGTTTGATATAACCTTTTGTCACTTTGTCTTTACTCTTGTAATAATATTCCACCCATCTTATTCATTTAATTAATTACAACTGGACAGTCTAGTAAAACATTTGTAATTATGTGACCCAGATTGATTTTTTCAAACTACCGTCAAAAACGTATTACCTCATTAAATATTATAATTAAGGTTAAATATTGTAAAATCAATATTACGAAATAAATATTATACTTAAGGCTCTATGCTTAACGGTGATAGATTAAGATTCAAATTTAGCATTTCACTTTTAGTGATAACTTTTTGAAATTTTCTGAGTCTATTTTAATTATATATATATACATTTAAATTTTAAGATGACTCATTTTTGCGTAAAATTATTTTAGTTTCATTCTATTTTCGTAAGATAATTCTAGTTCCGTAAGTTATAATTCCAATTCAATAAGATAATCCCAGTTCCATTAAATAATTCCCTTTCAACAAGATAATTACAGTTTCATAAAATAATTCCAGTTCCATAAGATGTAACTCCAGTTCAGTAAGATAATCCCAGTTCCCTAAAATAGTTCCAGCTCAAAAAGACATAATTTCAGATCCATAAAATAATTCCAGGTCCATAAGATCATTCCAATTC
The DNA here is from genome assembly GCA_019973955.1 of Trichonephila inaurata madagascariensis. Lineage (NCBI taxonomy): Eukaryota > Metazoa > Arthropoda > Arachnida > Araneae > Nephilidae > Trichonephila > Trichonephila inaurata. The sequence continues at coordinate 83,742 of BMAV01012687.1, forward strand.
TATAAAATAATTCTAGTTCCATAAGATATAATTCCAGTTCCATAAGATAATTCCAACTCCATAAAATAATTCTAATTAGATTATAGTTTCATAAAAGTATATAATTCTAGTTCCCTAAAATAATTCCAGTTCCATAAGATAATTCCAATTCCATAAGATAACTCTAGTTTCATAAGATTATTCTAGTTCCATTCCTAAATGCAATGCCTTCAAACGTCTGCAATAAATTAATCCCATATCCATTTTTCTATATTATTCGAACAGAAACTAACTCTTAACTATGTAGAATTTTTTTTTAAAAAAAAAATCCTTCCTATCAGATTAAGAAAACAATGCAGATAAGAAATAACAATCTAGAAGATTAATATTCCTTCTGCTAAGAGATACTAAGAGATCTACTAAGAGAGTCTACTAAGAGATATTTGGTAACAGAGAGATACATGCACGCGAAAAGCGAAATATAATTTGTTTCTTCCGTTATCTCAATTTTACATCCGATTAGCAATCTTCTTAACCAGTCTCATGATATGTCTGGATTGTTTTTTCTACTCATTCAGTGTCGCACACCATTTTATTTATGTGCCAAGTGCGAACAGGAAAGATTGAATACTTAAGCCATTAATCCTGTCATCTACTGTTCACCCAAGTGTCATTTTTTGTTCCTTCTGTAAGGAATATGCTTTAAAACGTCTCAAAATGACGATTCATGCAAAAAAAAAAGCTCACATAATTAGGTGAATTATGACGGTTTTTCCAAAGGAGAATTGAGAAAAAAAGATAGTGATTATATATTCTTGTATCTTTTGCAAGATGTTTCTGTTTTTCTTCTCGTTAGATCCACATATTAACTATATGCAAAATGCATTATATATATATTTGTGTGGGGGGAGGGGTGTAATACATACATATAAACGTATATTTTAATATTTTTAATATCTTTCAGAATTCGATGGTAAGTAGCTTAATTTTTTGAGTTTTAACTTTTTAAATTTTTAAATTTTTGTGAACTACGATATTTTCAGATTGGCTTACCAAGTTGCTATAGGTGGAAGGTTGGTGAAATCAAACTAGTTTAACCCCATTTATCGGTCGTAATCCCTTTAACCTCACTTACAACTCCACTAAGTCCGAAGTTGCACTTGACTAATTTATTCATTTTTATCTCGTAAGTTTTTAATTTTGTTTTAAAACGTTGATATTTTATTATTTTTTATATTCACCATTGATATTTTGAAAGGGGATTTTGTGTATTCTAGGATTCTAATAATTTCAAAATTTTATTAATTAATTTATATACATTCAAATATATATATATATATATATATATATATATATATATATATATTAATATTACGTATGTGTGTATATATATATAATGTATGTTCAGGTATGTTTATGTGTCTATGGCTGTTTATATACGCTTTGAACTATTTACTACAAATCGCGGTCATTAAGTATCTAAAGTAGCATTTTTATGAGATTTAAAAAAAAAATTATTTTAGAACTTCATAAGGGCTTTTAATACATCAAATACATGACACAGACCATTATTGCATGACATATCATCATAATAAAATAGGCATCCTTCCATCTATTATATACCAAATTTGCAATTCGAGCATCATCAGAAATCAGAACATATTCTTATATTCCCAGAATTAGATAAAGAGTCTCAAATCATGTGAGATAAGCAAATTATCCTGAAATTCCAGAACTTTCATGAATTTGTAAAGACTACATCTCTTATTTTCCTTTTCTTGTTGTTTAAATTTTTAACTTTTTCTTTTGTTCCCATGTTAATTTTTCCAGGTTCTTACTTTAAATGTTTGCTCTCTTTTTTTATTATTTATCATTGTTCTTGTGAGATACTTGAGTTGTTTTATATGTTTGGATTGATCCTCTGAATATATCCATACGTAATTAACATCAAACTCATCATAGCTAAGGTCATTCAACTTAGATCACGCCTTACTGTTCACGTGGCAAATCTCGAAAAAATGAAAAGCTAGCATGAAAGGAGCATCCAATACTTTTACACTTTAAAAATCGAACTGCCCTTGTTTCTATTAAGTGAGAAGTTTTTGAGAATCACTAAGAAATTATTTTTGCTGAGTTTAATTTAGAATAATTAGATTTTGAAAGTTGCAAAAAATTTTAAAAAAAAACTATATGAATGTTTTTCGTAATTTATATAAATGGATTCTTAAAGTTATTTTTAAAATCATTTTAAAATTTGGGAAATGCGTTCTAGGCACAGAAAATGAATTAAAAATTTTGTGATGAAGAAATATTGTTAGATACGTTAATTGTTATACATTGCTCTTGAAAATTCCAAATGTTAATTTTGCTTTTTAAATACAGGTTATTCAAAATTGTATTAAATAATTATAATTTGCTTATCTTCCCTTTCTTTATTGGTGCTAGGAGCTAAATAGGAAGTAAAATACAAAGCCATTAGAAAAACTTGCGTGCGCTCATTTTTTCTTGCTTGTAATTAAATATATTTAAAATTAATCTAAATATGGCTTTAATTCCGGAATTAGGTAAATTAACGAAGATGAGTGAATTTAATGATCCCGTAAATGGAATTTAAAAAAAAAAAAATTGGACATGCATCACTAAAAATAAGTACAGAATTAAAAGGAACTGAATAGAAATTATTTTTGTCTAGACAAATGTTACTCTAGCATTAAAACAGGAAATTACAGATTTTAAGAAATTGCACGGGGTTGAATAGAAATTTTAAAAACTTCTCCACCATTTTGCGAATCTAGAAGTGAAATAATAATTATTCCCATGCAATATAGTGGAATCTATATTTATGAATAATTCTTTTTTATCCTCCTTAGATATCAATCACACACATATTTCTTCATTGTCTTGCACCTAAAAATAAAAGTGCTTACATTTTTAAACAAAGAATACATTATCACCGAATGTTCCGTTATTTATTATTTGGGTTGATGACCATTTCTAATAAAAGAAAGAGTCAAACCTTCACTTATTATTGAAGAGATTACGGCATAGATAACAACCAAATCCCAATTCCTTTGTTCATTTCTTACTTTAGGCAAAATGGTTGAATCTCTCTTTCCTATTTCCTTCACGGCTGAATCTTATCACTTTGTTGTTAATCTTATGCTCTCTCGTGGTTCAATGGTTCATTTAAATCTTACCCAACATATAACGCCTGAGATTTAAAACGATTTTTGAAAGCTTTGAATACATCTAAACACCGAGGCGTTAACATTAGCAGATTTGATCCCCAGAACGCAGTTAATTGAATGGATTGTTGATTTTGAACTGATTGCAGCAAAGAAATATCGAGGAAAAAGTGACAACCTATTTTTTTTTTAATGGAGGAAGACTTCTAAAAGAAAATGTTTTTACCGTGATAAATACTTGAAAGCCTCACAATATGCGGAAATTTGAAAAAGAAAAAGTCGAGAAAAGAAAGGCTCAGGTGATAAACCTTCAGGCAGCATTGAGCTAATTTGGAAAGTGATTTATATTCCTTTAACGTTATGTAATGTGTTTAAAATTTCGTTGCTTATGAAGAACTTAGTTTTAATTGCTTCAGAAAAGATGTTATATTGTTTGTATTATTTTTTTCACTTTAACAGTTTTATTGCCGCTTTGTAACAATTTTACTTTTTACTATCTTCCTACCTTTCATTATATACAATGAATTAGAAAGAGGTTTATGGATAATGATCTAAGACTGAAGAAATGAGCTCAAAATTTAATGAGGATTGTTAAATGCTATGATGAATAGAATAAATATTTCAGCAATTAGAATAATGATGCTATATTTTAAAGCTAAATATTTTTTAATTAGATAAGTGTCAATATATAAATAATTTGTATTTTTTATTTATTTATTTATTTTTTTGCACTTTGAGAAATAATTTTTTAGAAGTATAGAAATGTGTATAAAATTAATTAATGACACTTGTGTTTTGTTTACTTTTAAAAGAAAATTCTCAAAAACTATTTTCATTTGGTGATAAAAATATATTCATTTAAAGTAAACAGGCTCATTAAGAAATTGCTTAGTATGATTTAAACATTAGCCCCCAATATAAATTAATCGTATATTTTATACAATACAATAGATTAACATAAGAAGTTTATTCAAAGAACATTCATAATTCAAAAACTAGGTTTAATTTTGATATTGAATTTTAAATATTTTGAAATGAATGTAAAACTACATGAAGATGCATGTTTTGAAACTACAATTTTTCTTAAAGTTATTTTTTTTCCATTCTGAATACATAATTTAATTTCAAAATTAATTGTACTACTACAGAAATAAACTTCAAAATGTGATTCAAACAGCCTAGTTGTTTTTATGCTTTACAATAATGTACCTTTCTAGAATTACAAAAAAACAGTTAACTCTTAAAACACATTTTTTAACTAAATAGTAAAAAATAAAATTAAAAATAATAATAAGTATTTATTTTTGATAGCCTAGCAATTTTAATTTAAGATTATGACACCAAATTACGAATAATTAGTCATTAAAACCCTTAAGAGAAATAATTAATTTATATTTTTAATGCATCAATTAAAATAAAAATCACAAGACAATGTGACTCATTTCATTCATGTAGTGACATACATTAATTTTATAATTATTTGTAATTTTTGAGATCATTTAAAGAATTATTATCTTTACTCATTTTATAGATACGTTTTTCGTGAAATTAAGCAGTTTTTGTTTTATTCAAGATTTTTTATTTAAAAAAAGGAAAATATAAATCCATTTAATTTATATGCTTAAAAAAACACAAATACCTATTTAATCAACTGATATTTTAATTGTAAATCATATTATGTTCCCAAGTTAGCTGTCATGTTAAACAAAATTATAACACATACATAAGAATCTTCTATAAAATCAGAACAAAATGTGTTTAACACAAGCTTTTGTGATTTTTTTAAAGCTATAAAATATATAGTATTTTAATTTACATTTCTTTTTCTCTCGGAACATTTTTTTATTTCTCAAACTAATGTATTAAAAATTTCACAGCAACTCAGAAATGTTAGGAAAGAATTCTAATATATTTGAGACAATAAAATTCAGAACTTCTTACATTCAGTTTTAAACACTTAAAATGCCAACTTTCTAATCTCAACTGAGCAAAGATTTTCATTTTAGATTTTATAAAAAAAACAAGCAAAAGAAGTTATTTAACATAGATAATGGAGTATGATATCGAGTCAGGTGACAAATCATTTAATTCAAAATATCTAATTTATGAATGCATTAAAATTTATTATTTAAACAAAAAACTTTAAAATTTTCTACTGACGTAACATTTAGTGTTTTAGTACTCTTCCAGGACACATTTTTTTCTAAAAAAGTCGACCAAACAACTTTCACTTTTTTTAAAAATCTCATCCGACTTCAGTTTGATTTATTGCATTTATCAATCGTTCCTGGAATTTTTCTGGCATCATCACTTTTTTAAACATTTATTTAATTTTTCTTATTATATATGTCATTCTTTGACATATAAATGTCTAATTTATACAAAATAAATAGATATCTGTTTAAAATAAAATTACATCAGAATTATAATAAAATTCCGGAACTTGGACTTTTATTATGCTATTTGCATGAAAAACAAAAACTATTTATGCGTATGAAATGTTGCTTCTGGTTTTTAAAGTTGCCTTATGAATAAATTTTAAAGGAATAAAATACAAACTAACGCAATTTATCTGCATTTAAACATAACAGTATGCTAAGTAGATATTTATAAGCGCATAGAAAAAATTTAGAAAGTTTTTAGAACTTTTTCATGGAATAAATCAATTACTCCCCCAATTAATCTGCAATCACTGAAATACACTTCTTCTCAAATCTGTCATTTAAATTCATATTTATTTTCATTTAAATACATAATTTGTATTATTTACAATTTGTGTAAATATTATCCTTTTAGCAATGCTAATCATATTCAAATCTCATCTTTAAAAGAAGAAATTCATTCAGTTCATTTTATTGTATTCATGAAGATCGCATGAGAAAATTATTCAGTTTTTCCTTTTTATTCTAAGGAACACAAACGAGTTTTATAAACTCTCAATTCAATGCAGATAGAGGAAATCGGTGAAGAAAGGAAGTGATTAAATGTAGAAGGAAGTGAAACAAAGCTCTGCAGTTTAATATTAAAATAAAAGTTTTTAGTCTAATAACTGCTGATCTACATAAAAAAGTAAACTGGTACTTGAACTTAACCATTCAACTTAATTAAGCGTGTCCATCCTTATTTTTTATTCCTGAATTCTTTTGTAAAGATAAAGCTGGAAGAGGGATTGATGTAGCTTAAATGCTTGTCATCGGACACCTTCTCTTTAGTAAAATCCATGACTGAAAAGAGTAAGAATGCGAGTACAAAATGAAAAAAAAAAAAAACTTTAAGCAATTTAAATAGTGGCGTAAATATAAAATGAAAATAATAGTAAAAAATAAATTATGTAATAAATATACCAATAAGCGATAAATGTAAACATAAACATTAAGAAGTACACCAACAAGAATCTAGAAAATATATCAAATGCATTTCTTCATACTTGTTTTTCGTAACATATATATTTTTTTATTCCTTATAAAATATATTTTTTAAATACAATAGTTTTATTTTGAAAAATAACATGTGTTAGAAAACTTTTCATAATAATTTACTTTTAATTGGTATGATAATAATGAGACCGATCTGTTTTTTTGTTTTGTTTTTTTTTGTTTTCTTTTAAATTTAGCAATACACGAATATAATTATATGTATTTTTCAAACAGTTATAATTTAAAAGATTACTTTTATCCGGCCTAACACATGTCACAATATAAATTTCACCTGTTAATCTAAGTATACTATTACATACAAATACAAAACAAATACCAGTTTAATTCGTACTTAAAGTTAGATACAAAATATATTTTAGTAGTCTCATTTCTTCTGAAAAATAGTCTTAAAATGCTTATATAAATCTGGAATAATCAAGAAAAATCTGAATTAATGTCGGTAAAACAATTTGGGAATATATGATCTTTGAAACGTTTCTTATGAATTCTTGCTCAAAAAAATTTCATAAATACAAGCAAAAAAGACTATTTTCTTCCCGGTAAGTTAGATTTCAGAAGATTTTATTAAATTATTTAGTCTGTGTGTAATGTATACATTTCATGAGGTTATACGTATTCTAGTTGTTAATCTTGTCCATTTAGAGTGCTAATTATTTTTAAACGTTTAGTGCATAACAAAATGTGAATTTTTTTAATAAAAAAATATTTATTATATGGTTATTTTTGAACTTCTTACCGATTTAAAATGTCCAACGGAACTACAAAATCTGTCACAAAACGTCTACACGATTTTTAAAAAAAAATCACTAAATTTATTTCGAAGTTATTCAAAAAAATTCCATATATATTTATACTTGTTCACGTTTATATTTGATTTTGATTGTAAACACTTTAAATAAATGAAGTTTATATTTGATTTTGATTGTAAACACTTTAAATAAATGAAGTTTTAAAGTCAATCATTTGTTTAAAGAGAAATCATTCTAAAATTTAAATCATAAAAGTGAAATAGAATGCCCTTATCGCAGTGTTTCTCAAACTTTCAATATTTGCGACACAATATTCACAATCATAAATTCATCGCCCCACCTCTATACAATAACAATGCATTGAATTCTATAACTCTATACTTAGACGCTAAAGCTTCAATCCAAAATGCCACCGACTTATATATAAGTCTCGCTCAGCCGGTGCGTTAAATGCTCGGACGTATATATACGTCTTTCAGAAATACGGTCTTTTCTGTGCACTGCTATCCATAATATTACTCCGAAGGCTTTAGAATGCAATAAAGGAATGCATGACAAGCTCATGGGGTCACTAGTAAATAATAAACTTGTTCTTAACACTTAGTATTGTTAAATTAATTAAAAGTACTTAGCGCAGTACTGATAAATTTAGAAGTGTATTATATAATAAATGTAAAAAAAAAAAAAATTACGTAAATAATTTATGTAATAATTTATGTATTAATGTGTAAATGTTAATTTTATTTTTTGTTATGTTATAACGTATTTTATTTGTTTACATTATAATAACTAATATTTTTTTAAATAATATTTTGTTTTCATCTTTCCAATATGCTCGCGCCCCCCCTTGCCGGGGGCTAGCCCCAAGAGGTTTGAGAAACGCTGCCTTATAGTTTAAATATATCTTTGAACAAAAATTTTCAATATCACAGTGTATGAAAAAAATATTCAGTGTACGCTCAATTTAACTTACGAACAGACAAACAAAAATTTCACTACCAGAACTTTCAGAAAAATAAACTAGCATCTTATCTATTATGTACTGAAAGCAAAATTGATCTAAAGTGTTTTCTATTCCATAAAAACGCTTCGGCCAATTAGGAACTATGTTCCGTGCTGTGCGTCGCATATTTTCAGACCTTTCGAGAGGATCAGTGTTAGAGCAATGAATGCAAATCGCTTGCGCAATTACTGATTGGGGGTGTTCTGATCGTAACGGATCGAATTCAGGTCACTAAACTTTTACGATTCCAACCTACCGTGAGAAAAGAATCCCAGCGCACGCTATGTCCATTCCATTTCACGACAAATGAAAAGACGTGTCCCAGGGAACAAAATTCTAGTTGTTATCTGTTTGCTAATTTTTGAATACCTGGGTAAGAGTAGAACAGTAGTCTTTTGATCAATTCGACAGAGCTGAGTGAATCGCTTGATAAGAGGTTTCATTGGAAATCGGTTTATTAAGAACAGGAACACGGTTATGTCGGTTTATAATAATTACTGAATGGAAAATTTAATGCTTCGATGAGCATTAAAGCTCCTAGCAAGGAATCGAAAGTAAATGGATGTTGAATCAAATAAGGAGGAATTTTTTTTTATTTATTATATAATTCCAGTTTTAATAAGAGGGAGTAAACTCTTGAAGAGTATAATCTTATATCGTCTTTTTAAAGACGATTAAGGTATCCGACAGCTTTCGGAACCGTGATTTTGCAAAAGCGCATAAATGGATAATTTCCATGATATTTAGTGTCAGTTAGATTAGAATACATGTATAAAATTGTTTTAAGGACATTTTGATAAAAAAAATTATTTAAATACAATATTTTGGCAGAAAATTAACTTGGAATAATCTTTTTTCAAAATGTTCTCCTTTTGTGGAAAACACTCCTATTATAATAATATTTTGCCTGTATATAGCTCAGACCTCTCTACAGAGGCTCAACTACAATTTTTGAAATGTATAACATAGAAGTGGGTTTATCCATATTTAAGACAACAGAGGGGAGCAATTTTAAGAAAAAAACGCCGATAATTATTTCAATTAGTGATAACTCTGAAAATAATGTGAATTTTTCAAAATTTCTAGTTGAGCCTCTGTAGAAAGGTCTGAGCTATATACAGGCAAAATAATCTTATAATAGAAGCATTTTTCACAAAAGGGGAACATTTTGAAAAAAGATTATTCTAAGTTAATATTTTGCCAAAATATATCATTTAAATATTTTTTTTTGTCAAAATGTCCTTAAAGCAATTTTATGCATGTATTCTAACCTGAGTGACACTAAATACCATGAAAATTATCCATTTATGGTCGCATATCTTAAGCCTAATTGCAGAGTCTTTTTTTTAAAGACGATTAAAGAGAAAGTAGCGTTTACTTGCCTGGGAAGTCTTTTGCATATTTTCAGAAGTTTTTAATTTTTTTCATCGCAAATTTTATTGGGTTAAACATAAATAAAAGTATCGTTTAGATCCGGGTTTGGTATTACGTCGATCGCCATCGACCGGTGGACCGCCAAGACATTTTGGGGTGACCGCCTGAAGATTTTAGAAGTTAGTAATTACATACAGAAAATTCAAGACTGGCTGACAGTACGCAGACTAAGTCTTCTACTAACTGTAACAACGAAAACTAACTTTAGATAAAAATGTTTTATTTTTTAATGTATTTTGAATTTTTTCATAATAAATGCATCATTTGATATTATTATTTTTGTGGCTGTTATTATGTTGTGTTTCTTGCGTTTTGGTTTAACGCGGTTTTGAAAGAGTTGTTACAAAAGTTAAATACATATTCTGAATTTATTAGTAAGTTATAATAATAACCTTTTCCATACCTCACCACACCTACGACATTGGGCAGTGGCACACACAAGAATTTTTCAAGAAGAGGGGGTCGAGGGTCGAAGGTCTACCATTCTCGTATCATAACCCAATACGTAGCCAAACATATTTTTTTTATTTTGTCCATTGTCGGGAACAAAAAATAGCAAAAAAAAAATAATTACTGAAAAAATAATTAACATTAATTAATAAAAAATACTAGTAACAAATACTTAATTACATTTTGCGTTCCTTTTACATGGGATTATAATAAAAAAAAAATCAAGGGCTAAGAGAGAGGGCCCGGACCCATAGACACCTCCCCTCCCCCTTGCGTGCTCCACTAACACTGGGTGAACCGCAACATCTTGAAAAAATTAGAAGTAGCCCGTACCCTGGAAAAGTCTGCCCACCCCTGGTTTAGACTAAAGTCTCATTTCTGTATATTTAAAAATGACATCATTGCCATTCGAAAGATATTAAAAATGACAAATTCTACCGTTTATGGCCTATAGGAGTGACCACGAGCTAGTGGCCGGGGTTGTTGAGTCACGGGTTCAAATCTTAGTGCCACCGAAAACCCACCTTGAGGTGGGGCTGAAGCACGATAAATGTGTCAAGCCTCCTATTGCCAGCTTAAGTGTCATTACTTGACCAATGTCCATCGCCAATGTCTCTCGTGTTGCGTCACAGTGTGACTTAACTCAAGCCCAATGGTCTATAGAAATGCTTCTATGTATTTTTAATTCTGAACAGGGTAGAGATCCCTCACGAAAATCACAAATACATTTGGCGATTATATTTATTAATTTTTCATAACTAAAACATCACTATTTAGCTATTTATAAACATATGTAAAATCCTATGAGTAAAATAGTGCAAGATATTTATTGGTCAGAAAAGATTTCATATGCATAGTGTAAAGCAAAGGTCTCGCATATTATAGTCAGCATAAGTGATTGGAAGTCTGTAAAAGTTGTATTGTTGGGTAAAATTGTTGGTATTATCATTTTTCATCTAAGCAATTTAAAATCTTGGAGATCCGGTTATAAACGAGAAGTTTCATTCAAATACTTTAAGTATTGAACATTTAAACACTCTTATAACCCAGAAGCTTAGAAAGGAAATAATATCATTTCTATGAGTTAAATGAGAAAATATTTCAAAATATTGGGATAATTGAATATCACAAGATTGTTTCAAATAAAAAATTTAGGAAAAAAATAAAGCTTTATACGTTTTGAAATTTTTATTAATAGGTACGTCTGTGAACTAAATTCAAAATGTCTCAAAGATATTTGATACATATATAACCCAGTCATAAGAAAGAGACTTGAAAGGTTACGAAATGCATCAAATTTTTAAACAGTTGTATTTTAATTCTGGCAGAAAACATTTAATGGAGTATTGATTGCGTTCGGGTTCTCACATTCACGCTCATTAGTACTATATGCAGTTAGAAATATTTTCTTTTCATTTTAGACAATGAATGTAGTCATTAATGCATTTCTTCTTCTTTTTATGGTAGAGTAGGAAGTTTCCAAAACCATTATGAATACTTATTAAAGTGTGAAAGATTGTGTGTCTGTGTGACATGAAACTTCAAAGTATCATCGTAACAAAATTTGTGATTCAAAGACTTTGAAAATAAACTAAAAGAAAAAGTCTACAAAAAAGTAGCCAACAAGTCTTACGAAATTTTACAGACATTAATTTGACAGGTTTCAGCATAAGTCGTACATTTTTGTAAACCTCATGCTGTAATTGCTTCTAAAATTGGGGTAACGAAATCTTTAAATACCCTAAAAAAATAATTTTGTACATGTGCAACTACTCATTTGCATATGTTACACGTGAATAATCCTCAAAGGGGAACATTTTTATTAAAATGTCTCATTGTTGAGTATAATTAATAAAAATACACACCACACACACAAACTTTTTCAGATACAGTAAGATCCCCACTTAACGCTAACACTAACATTTTTATTAAAATGTTTCATTGTTGTGTATAATTAATAAAAATACACACCACAAACTTTTCCAGATACAGTAAGCCCCCCACTTAACGTGGTTTCGTTTAGCGCTGTTTCGGTTTAACTCTCTTATATTTGAATTGTGAGATTCCCCAAAATTGCACGCAGCGTTAGACTTGCCGATATCCGAAGCAGTATATCTGTGTTTCTTCTTGCTTGCAGTGTTATACGAACGTATTTTTATCGTTTCAAATATTTGTTGACGCTATTGTAAGTATAAATTTATATAATATAATGATTTCTATGGTGACAAATATATTACGATTTTAAGTTTTTATCAAGACTGATAGTAAAAAACACGAAAATAAAGCAAAAAGCAAAAGCAGTTCACTAGAGTGCAAGTGATTAGAAAATCAGATACTGGTGAACGTCAGTCTCAAATTGCTGTATTGAATTTGGCAACTTCAACAATGAGGATCATTCTTAAGAACAAAGAAAAAATATTGTCACTGGCAATTGCAACTACGACAAGCTCTGCAACTAGAATTTTTTACCTATTCTATAGAAATAATACAATAGAGGAAATTGAAAAACGACTTTCTATATGGATTGACGTTGAAATTGAACGCAATATGCCATTAAGCCAATCTACCTTCTTGATAAAAAGGCAGAAAATTGGAAATTCAGAAAAGACAATGATCTGAAATGTAAACATACTGACTTTGAATTTCATTTATTTTTATATGTATATTCGTTTATCATGTTTCTATATTAGTAAAAAATAATTTTTTGTTTTATTGTTATAAAAAACGTAATTAATAAATTTAATGGTAAAATACTTGACCAATTTTCTACCCATCTTCCCCTAACTCCATTATTTACATGATGAGATAACCTCGTTTAACGCTGTTTCGTATTACGCTCTACTTTGATGGAATGTGTATCCCGCGTTAAGCGGGGTCTTTCTGTAACTTGTAACTGTCAATAGAATTAATGATACATAAGCCACATTATATAACAGTCCCAATGAATTAAAAAGAGTACTGGTTTGTGTTTATCTAAGTTAAATATCATATGTTTTTGTTGATATAAAATAACTGATAGTTATGCGCTGTGATTAATCGTAATACATAAGGCAGCATGATGACATTTTAAGAGGATATTAAATACAAAATTACACAACAAAACTCTCATTTATAAATGATTCTGAAATACAGCTCTTTATAATTATGTGAAACTTTTAGCAAGTTGAGAAAAATATGCATTTTCTATTAAACATTATTTCTATTTCTAATTATTCTTTTTCTATATGCATTTTCTATTAAACTTTATTAAAAACAAGAGAAATATGAAAAAAAAATATATTGAATTGTTCATTTAAAATGATAAAAATTAAAATCTCTTTCTCTCTATTTTTTTAAAATAGATTACGAGACCTATTTCTTAAAAATTTATGATTTTTTGACATGAGTTACTCCTTACAGAAATTTTTATGGTTATGAAATTGCACAAACCGTTTTTTTTTCATAGTTTTTGAAAATTAAGTTGAATGAAATAAATATTAATAAAATAATTTATTGATGAATTTTCTCAAAAAATTATTCTTTCTCGTTTGTTTATTTATTCATTCTTTCTCTCCTTTCATCCTGTATAATTTTTAAAACTATTTTTAATAGCTGATTTATTCGTGATTTTTTTTAACAACTTTCCAATTTTAATTAAAAAACAATAATTTAAATATATTTTGTTTCATTAAATTACTTTAATTCTTTAATTGCTATTCATTTTTAATAAAGTAGCATAGAACAAATTAACAAAGTTAAATGAAAGAGTTTTTTCTTGGCTGTTGTTTAAAGTTTATTATGATTCATATAATTGATTTAAAAACTAATTAACAGAAATTATCTCATCAATAAATCCCTTATTATCTCTTTATTGCTATTATTTTTTCTGTAATAAAATATTGATTTTTTAATAGTTTTAATAATTGCTTATTAGATACTCTTTTAACTATAATAGCATTTTCAAGACAAATGCTTACAAATAAACCCTTGGGGTCAAATGAATACATGATATTAAATAAAGCATTTTAAAGCACTTTTGTTTAATTTATACAGCAGTAACATCTATTTTATAAATTTAAAGTTATTCAGTAAATTGAATTTTGTTTCAGAAAAAAAAAATCACTAGAATTTTTCCTGTTCAAAATATTTCTATAACGGAAATAAATCTTTTCCTTCACGTAAGTGTTATTTATTTAAACACAGCACTGAGATAATATTTTACTGCTCATGTTTACAGATAAAATGATGCTAATTGTTTTGGACTCAACAATATTCTTCCAAAACATGCAATTTAAATTCGAAAAAGATTTTTCCTCTTCTATTTTATTTTTTTTTTTTTTTTTTTTTTCCCCCACTCCTTCATTGATATGAATAGCACACACGATATACAAGAGCGCTCTCTAGTTTTAAAAAACTACGTGTATTGAATTGAATCGCGAATTTTGTTTCTTCTTTTTAATTAACATGTTTTCATTGGTTCGTTTAAATTCAACTTAGGGTGAAGAAAATGAGCTGTGTTTTTTATCGTCAGTTCATCAAAATGGTTAACATATTTTTGTAACAAAAAAATAAATAAATAAAAAATAAAAAATCCAGAACATAAAAAATTATTTTAGATAGTAATGTAATATTTGCTCTAAAATAGATATCCTATTTTGGATAGTTTTACTAAAACTTTATTTATCTCTTCCTAAAAAATTAATAAGACGAATTTTAAATGAGTACTTCTTTTATTTATATATTTATTCTATAATATTTTTCAAATGGCTTTCACAACTGGGGAAGTATAATAAGATTAACAATAAACCAGATAAAAACAATTTTTTTATTTATGGAAAAAGTGAGAAGTATTTATTTCGACTGTGATAATTTACTAATACTTATTCAGAATGAATAAGAAATTACTGATAATAATAAGATTAATTTTTTTCGATCATCATTATTTCAAGACATTAAAAAAATCTGTTATCTCTTTTACATAACGCTCTCAAAATCTTCATGCTACAAAAATTTTAACAACCTTCTAAACACTAAAAAGAGTACAGATGAAAAAGGTGAAAATATTTAAATATCATCATATAAGAAATATTCCCACGTATTTTAATAATATAAAATTAATTTCAAAAAGATAATCAAAATAAATTATTGCAATTATCTCGGTAACGTTAGAATAAAATTCATAAGTACATACAATATTTATTGAACTCATAGAATAAATGGAAAGAATCTTTTCAGATCTAAAATATTTCAGTTTTGATGTTTAAAAAAAAAGTTACCACTCAAGCCTCCGCGAATACTAAACCTCCACATTTTCAAAGAAAAATGAATAAAAAAAAAGAAAAATCACAACTGACGTGCTTAACCTTGTACGCTACAATTTAGAGCAAAAAAAAGTTGTATATACTTGAAATTATATACAAAACTGACGTAAACTAAAATTACTTTGCAAACAATGCGTTAGTAAAATATGCAACATCAGCATCGATTAAGAACGAACAAGAGCAATGAAAAACCAGCTTAAAACTCCCACTACACCGTGCATTGGTCTTAGAAATGTAGTAGATAAGTTTTTAAATATATTTATATAATATGTATATTAAAATATTTGTATATAGCATTTTTATAATAAAATAACTATATAATGCTTATATATTAATATATTTATACATTATTATATTAAAATAATAATTTGCATAATATTTATTAGAATTAGTCTTAATACTTTGTGCAATTCAATGTTTCTATTTGTTCTATTTACTTTACCTAATGAATCATAGTACTCTCCGTTGACAAAAATATCGATATTGGTTGTTACAAGTCCTGATTCTGCCAAAGGTTATATAGAATGATGGGAGCTTTAAATGTTAAATTCAAACAATCAACAAAATTTTTATGGGGGAGATGAGAATATTTAGAGAGAGAAATATTGTTTTGTTGGCACCGTTGGTGTTCTACTTATACTCCAAATGCTATAAATTTGATATTCCTCACTAATAATCCCTTAGGTTGACATTATTTTTTATTAACAAATAGAATTATTGATGGCATAAGGGCATTGATGACATATCCAGTTGTTGGAAAACGTTTAGTAAATTACTAATATTAATGATATTTATACAATACAAGTAAATAATTTAGAATAATTAACTCCCACATTTGAAAAATAAAACAATTTAGGTAGCAAAATTTTATAGAAGACAATATTCCAAAAAATATTTTTACATTACATTATTTTAATTGATATATTTAAGGCTGTATAATTTAACAATAAACTAGAGGAAAATCCATTAATAGAATTTTTCGACAATACGTCCATCAAAAACTGAATGAAATTTTAATATGTATATAAAATAGATGTTGAATCAAGGATTATTTTCTATTCTAAGTGGTTTATCGATTTTCTAAGATTCATTTAACGGAATTAAAATATTCTTATAACCTTCAATACTATTGTGAAAATAGGAACGATATGAATATATTATAATTTAAAGTACTTTTAAGATTCATAAAATGCTCTTTTCCTGTTTTTCGACCTTTATTAATTGCAGGTTTGTTAACCATTTCAAGGAAGGATGCTAATTAAACACGTTCATCAAAACTATCGTGATAAAATAACATATCATTATTTTAATTCGATAACTATCTTCACTGTTCATTTTCAACTACATCCGAAATCGTCAAAATTGCAAATTATGGCAATAAAAATTCCTCAGTGAATTTGATTTATAAACCAAACACGAATACCGAAAGTAGCGCAATATTGAGCTGCTAATTGAAAATCAATAAAAATACTGCACGAAAAAATAATTTAATTTACAAAGCGAGACAAAAAATAAAAGTATTCAAAAAGTTGCAGATCTAGTTCGCAAGACCTTTGACATACTTTTTTGAAGTATTTGCATAAATATTCGGTAGTAATGAACAGTTTAGTGTATAATGGAAGGTGCAATTTCATGAAGAAAAATAAAACAAAGAAGAAGGTTCTTCCCAAAATTAACGAAATGATAAGTACTTTTTCCAAGGGAAAAATCTATAGATCAGTGCCAGTATCTGCAGACAGTAGTTAGATCACTATGTTTGTCATTTCTTCAAGGACGAATTTCAAGCATTTATAAAAGAAAATACAATATTTGTCGAAATGCGGAGGCATGCCGTTTCCAGTGAAATATGTTTTCCGGTAAACTTACCGGGCTATTATCAGTGACCTTAACCTGGTTTTTTTAATCTAAATTTTTTTTTGGTAAATGCAAATAAAAAGTTTCAAATTATTATAATCATTTATTTCAATTTATACTGTTTGAATTAATTATAGCTACTGTTTCAATTATTTTTGCAATTTGTATTTATTTCAGCTATAAGCTGAGAACATTGCTTAACGTAGTAACCTATCATTTTAATACAGACCATATAATTTATTTTATTAGAAATTAAAATTCAAGATTGAGGTTCTCGACACAAATTATTCCTATAAAGTTTAATCGAAGCATGCTTTATTCTTTAATTTTTTGCCTTAATCGCAGTTAATTTTGTAAAAATTTGTAGATAGAGAGTTGCAGTAGTATTTGCGCAAATAATTGTTATGTTTTATTTTGAAAATGAAAGAAAAAACTCTTTTTTTATTTAAATTATTAGTGACCTCGAATTAAAAATAATTCAATTTAGACTATAATTATTAAAATATTCATTTAGGCTTAAAACTTTCCTTAAGAATATAAAAGCATTTGGTCTACTTATGGGAAGAATTTAATGATGAAAAACATTATCTCTGTTTTGTAATTTAGTAAAAGAATTTTTTCTAAAAAGGCGTAGTACGATTTATCCTATAATATAATAAGTGTATTTTTTCTTAAAATATTTAGATGTTTTTGTGGAACTGAATTATGCATTTTAATGTTAAAGAATTTAAATTTTGCAATGCTTCTTTCTTAAAATTAATGATATTCCTGAAAGTGAAAGTTCTGTTTGCATTGTTTCTTAAGAACACATTTTACGATACAAACTCCAATTTTTAAGAACGGATTTATTTTACGGATATTACAAATTTATTTTTTCACTCTATCGTCCATAAAAAAAACTTCTTACGTTAAATACTGATGAAACATTAATTAAAAAAGCTCAAGCAGCACTAAACCAAAAAGCCAACCATCGAGAAATCAATTATTTAATACAAATATCTTTTTTTTTAGTTTGGATATCTATCATTGATTTAAATGTTAAATAAAACTGCATATCTCACAGAAAGTTTGGCACCTTTATATTAGAAATATGGCAAATCTAAGTAAAACAAAATGTTGACATAATTTAAGCCTATTTGCGTCAATTTTTTATAAAAATATCTTTATTCTACTGCATTTCAATGTTTTATCTAGAATGTCGTGTTAAAGAAATCAAAGATTAATTAAATTGTAAATGATTACAACGATTGCTTTATTAAGCCAGTTTCATATTCTAATGTACAGTGAAATACGTTTAATGCGAAAAAGCTTAAGACGAAATACCGATTGACATGAAATAATACAATGGACCCGACAAACAACTATGTATTTTCATAATTTTTTTTTCTTTTAACACGAAACACAAAAATCGATTAACACGAAAAGATTTCCCTTCTAGAAATGTACAAAATGCGGAAAGCACTAGCCTGATTAAACTGTCTTATAGTATTATTGGAATAATCTATTGCAGTAGATGATGATAATGTGTGTACAGCCCCAATTATGGCAGACAAAGACATTTTGAAGTTTATTCAAAGCTTCCAAAATATTATTGATGCAGATTTCAACGATAAAAATGAAAGGAATAATGCAGCTTCTGTTCCCTCCTCATCTGAAATGAGGAACATCATGAAAAGTATGCTCAGTTATTTAGATGCACATTCCAATGGTGAAATGAATAACAAAATGGACGATGTCGAGCAATTTTTTGACAATTTGATGCTATAAAAATACGAAGAAAAATATTAGATTGTTTTCCAAAAATTCAATAAATGTTTTGTTTTTCCAAAAACGTGAAAAATTTGTATTAAATTCTTGTGAATGTTTTTATTCCAGTGATTTTTATTTGAAAATGCATTTATAAATATCTATGTAAATAAAATGTACTCTTATTAACTTAATTTGGTTGAATATATGGGGTTTTTTTTGCTGTGTTCTTAACATGAAATTCTTTTAACCCGAAAAAATATTTCAGTCCCCTCAGTTTCTTGTTAAACGATTTTCACTGCTTATATAAATGTTCCTTTCTCAAAATATTTTATTCAATAGTTCATTATACGCTAGTGTTTGTGTTTATTTTGTTAAAGAGGGAACTTGATTTTTTAAATTGAGGAATTTGTCGTACAAACCAATAAATGGGGATATTAAATGAGTAAAATGAGAGTTATATAGCTATTTATTATAAATTGTAATTTCTGTAGTATGGGCTATATTTTAAAATTTTAATGTCTTTTATTTTTAATATGAAACGGATAAAAAATATTATTATTTTTTTTCAGGTGTTTGTTAAGTATTTTCCTATTCACTTCTGTAACTATTATTCAAGCTCAAGTTACAACATGGAACGTCAGAAATAATAATCCAGCACCTCTAACTCGAGGATATTATCTTGCCGGTAAGTTAAAGAAATTCCCTGACATCTTTTTAAGCCAAACTAAACTTAAAATATTAAATGTAGAGAAAATATTAAAATCTTTTTTAAGAAAAAATATGTAATCAAAGGATACATCGAATATAGATTTTTTAAATTACTGTATTTGTGGAAGAGAGAAATGTAATTCTAATTTTTAAATGTCACATTTGATGTGAAGCATCTAGATAAAATCGGGTTATCAATATAATTTCAATATATTTCATAAATTTTGAAAAAAAAAGATACATTCATTATATAGTTTGTTGCATTTTCGTCGTATTCTTTCACTACTTCTGCACAATTTTTTGGCATTGTTCGACAATTTTTCGATTTGTTCTATTTCTTCTAATTATGTCAGAAATCCCTAGAATGTCAAACTATAATAACTCACGTATTGAAATTGAAAATATATAAATCAAATTTATTATTCCATATGCATGTTTATATAAAAAATATTTTATTTCAATTGCACCAGGCATACTTTAAAATTAAAGGGGCTATCAAAACATACTCACAATTCCATTTTAATTCTTTATTATCAAAATAGGTACACATTTTCTTAATCGATTTCCAAGTAGGCTTCTTCAGAACAAACACGTTCCAACTTCAACGTTCTTGCCATTTCTTGAGACAACAATGATTGTGTCTTGCCACTGTATCTTCCCGAGTCCAGCCCTTGCGTTCATTTTTATGTCTGCTACAGTGTTGAAATGGTTATCTTTGAGGATTTTGATCTTGGAGAAGAGGCAGAATTCCGATGGTGATAAATCCGATAGGTTGAGAGGTTGGTGAAGGGGTAAATGTTTTCTTGAGCGAGCCATATTTGTATACGAATTAGTGTGCGGAAGAGAACATTGTTGATATGCAGTGATCCTTGTCAATTATTGGGACTTTCTCTTAGAATTGCCTTACTAAGTCTTTTCAAAACTTGCATGTAGAGAGGGTCATTAACTGTCCAGCTGGTACAAATTCATGATGCGCGACCCCCTTCGTTCTCGAAAAATACAATTTGCATCACCTTTATTTTTGACGTCATGGCGTGATTTCTTTGGTCCAAGAGTCCATGTTATGTGACATTCTAATGACTGCATAGCTGCCCGCGGCTCGTAAGCATACGTCCAGGTCTCGTCACCTGTAACGAACATCTCAAGAAACGTCGGAGCCTCAGTACTTTTTTCAAAACATTCGGCCGCATTCAGCTTCCTAGTTTCCATACAATCCGGGTTCAGCTGCCAAGGAATCATAAACTTTGCACTGACACTTTTAATCTTCAAATGTCTGACAAAATTGCATAAATGGATCCATGAGAGATTCACACTTCTTATTTTAACTCATCTATGGTTATTCTTTGATCTCATCTGATTAACTGTTTCACTTGATCAACAACTCCTTCTTCTTTCAAGATTAAAAGTCTCACACAGCGACTATCGTCTTCCAGCGATTCATGCCCTCATCCCTTTGAAATCTAGAAAAACCCTCGTATCTGGGGATTTTCCTCTACAAAAATGGTCACCGCATAATGTTTGTAAGTCTAACGAAGTCTTTGAAACAAATTTCCCCATTCTGTGCGTGAAATTGGTGTTCGCCCTTTGCTCGAACTTTAACAATGCGCCGACTGGTCACCACAATCTTCTACCTCCAGTTACACTGACTGTGTCATGAATTCCGGTAGTAAAAAATCTAATTTATTATATTTTTGTAATAACGATTTAAAGTACACATCAGATTCCGGCAACTTTTTGATTGTTACTCATATGTGCTTTTGCATTTCGATTTTTTTACAAATGCGAGGAAAAATTCTTAATATATTAAACAGTAATTTTTCTCTCAAATAATATGCACTTAATACTATTTTTTAATCATTTTTTTAAAATATCTTAAAATAATTTTTCAAGAGATTTTTATAGCATTTTACTCTTTAAATCTTCAAAATTTATTATTATCCAGATCATAATAGAACTTAATAAAGCGGCATATGTGGGTAGAGTAAATGGAAGTACACACTGCAAAATAATAAGCTTATATTAAAGTTACAAAAAGAGTGCCTTATGTTGTAAAAAGATTTTGTAAGCCCTTGTAAAACCACGCAGTAAAGTTTTCTGGAGAATGAAAAAATACATTGTAAGCAAAATAGTTTTGTATTATATTTTTGAAAATATAATTATCTATGACATTGGCTCTTTCGAGCTGTCAAGTCCAGTCCTGGTGCCAATAAAGACCGTCCTATGTTTAAAAGTTGATACTCATTAAATCTGTTCAAAGTTCTTACAGTGGTGTGGTATAAAAATTTGGGAATGATGTGCCTCCATCACTTTAAGATAGCCCTTGTGTAACTTTAACTTTTAAAGGCAATCAACCTAAGTGATCAGTTTTTAAGGACTTGTTTTCCATTTTTTTTGAAGAAATAAATTACAATCTGTAAGATAATGCTAATTGTTTCTCTAAAAATTAATCCTTAGATACATGCAATTCAAGCAAAATATTAATTATACCCGTAGCATTATATTGTGATTGAGTAGGGAAGAGATAGCAAATTATTCTTATTTAAAAGAAACGTTATTAAGAATATTTTTTTCGGACACAAAGCAGAAAAATGAAAATTTATGTTTCAAAATTCTCTTTTTTTACTTTTAAATGATAAAATTATTTGAAAAAATATATAATACACTTGCATGATTGATTACATAAGGTTATTTTTTATTTTTCTACTTCATTCCTTTTATTTATAATTTAAACAATTAACAATACATATTTTTAAAATTTAGATTAACATTTGGGAAATTTTCAAAAAACATTTCTAATTAAACAGTCATGTGAAACAGGTTCTTGTGAATAGAAAATATATTTTTCATATAAAATGATACAACTTTTTTTATTTCACCAAAATTAATATTTCAAAATTTATATTGTTAAAAATGAATCATTATTCTCTCTCTTACACTTGCCAATCTATTATCAGAAGAAAAAAAACGAATAACAATCGAAAAGTATAATTTCAAACTCCAACTAAAATTGTTTTGAAATGTAAGTATTCTTCTATTTCAAAGGAATGTTAATGTGCAAACAGGAATCGTTGAAGAAACAATAGTATTTTACAAAAATATAGAACATGAACCTGTTACATGCTTATCAACTTAAGCAGTTCTTTCAACACGATTTGTAGTATTATTTGAAAGTATCTTTTGCAGATAAAAAAAACTA
The DNA here is from genome assembly GCA_019973955.1 of Trichonephila inaurata madagascariensis. Classification (NCBI taxonomy): domain Eukaryota; kingdom Metazoa; phylum Arthropoda; class Arachnida; order Araneae; family Nephilidae; genus Trichonephila; species Trichonephila inaurata. Next base: position 106,786 of record BMAV01012687.1, read on the forward strand.
TGTGTATCACGTGTTTTTCCTCTTAAATTGTTATTTTTTAATTATCGAAAATTTATACATTTCTTATAGTTTCAGTAAGTTATTTTTGCTGTATTTTGACTTATTTACATGATTTATCATCCAGTTTTCTTAAAAAAATTTGGAGAAAGTTATTCAAATGCATGCACTTTAATTTTAAATTTTATGCCTTTTAAGAGAAACAAGCTGGGCAGTTGCAGGTAATATTACAGATGTTTTTATTGTCTGATAATCCATTATAGAACAGATATTTTCTTTAATAAGATTAAATCTGTATCGAAAAAAAAGCAATAGTATTAAAATTAATTGTATTTAAATGCAGAATTTTAATTTCAAAATTTATTACAAAAACTAATGTAAGTAGTTGCTTGAAATTAAAAGAAATGTTTCGAAATGTCTTCAGAATAATTTAGATTCTTTTACATTTTTCACATTGATAGTTTATTTTTTTCTTGAAATATTTTGTTTCTTAAATTAAAATAAAATTAAAAAAGTAAGTAATTATATGATACACATATGTCAGAAGTTTAGGAAGGCAAAAAATTACATCTCTCTTTACTCTCTCAAATCTATCTGTACTGTCTGTACTCTCTTTACTCTTTTACATCTCTCTTTACTCTTTTACATTTCTCTTTACTCTCTCACACCTATCTGTACTGTCTGTACTCTTTTTACTCTTTTACATCTCTCTTTACTCTTTTACATTTCTCTTTACTCTCTCACATATATCTGTACTCTCTGTACTTTCACATCTCTCTGTACTCTCTCTCTGTACTCTCTCTCTACTCTCGCATCTCTCTGTACTCTCTCTACTCTCACATCTCTCTGTACTCTCTCTCTCTACTTTCTCTCTACTTACTATCTACTTGCTCTCTCTACTCTCTCTCTAATCTCTCTGCACACACTCTCTCTACACTCTTTCTACTCTCTCTCTGAGGTCAAATTGGTTAATATAACTCCAGAGATAATAATTACATTGGATAACAGAGAAAAATTCGTTTTCAATCTTTCCCGGAACTATAGAGATTTAGTTATAGAAACTACCGATTATTTAATGCAAACATTCTGACCCTATTTATAGGTGGTGCAAGTAGTGTACCAGTTCTCCAGCCATATGTAGGAAGCCAAAGAGACCAAGATGTTCACTCAGTCTACGGACCTCATTTGTCACAAGAATGTCGAATTAAGTAAGTTTCAAAAACAAAACGATATAATGTAGTACTTTTTACTTAGCTGAGAACTAATGAAGGTTTATTATTTAGAATACAGTAGAATATTTTTTGCCAATGTTTTTAGAAAACATTTTCTATTCCTTCTACTTGGAACGACACATATAACACTTCCTTATTTATTGAAAAAATTTTCTTAGAAAGTTAGATGGTGTTGTAAACAGATCTGTTTCTAGAACTAGTTTCCAAAACTGAATTTATGTGGTATTTTTTCTCCAATCCAGACATAAAAATGTTTGAGTCCGTACAAGAACCTGAAAATAGAAATTATCTCTTTTCGTTATATAAATTTAAAAGAGACCAGGAAACTGTGTATCATTCAAATTACTACTTTTGAATAACAAAAGCTGTTCTGTGTATTGTAAAGAATCAAAAAGATTTCACCTAGCTTCCAAAGAATCAGAGAAATTGCACATTTATTTTAAAGAATCAAGGTCATGCTATGTTGTAAATAAAGGATGTAATGGTTACCAATAGTAAAAGCATAGCATTACAAAAATACCCCGTAAAGAGTCTTTTAAGGTTTTTACATTCGATGACAAATGTTCTTTCGTAATTTTCAATTTTTTTCTTACACTGTTGCTTGGTGTGCTTTTTCCGCTGAGAAAGTGTATTCTATTGAAATATTTAGACAAAACCCACACAACGCCGAATATTTGGTTTAATGTATAGCTATAGTGTGTCAATAGTTACCATTACATTTGCACTCATTACAACATTTCATCCTCACGATATCACCATTCAGACTATTAAAGCAACAGGTTTTCTGATCTGATTAACTATCATGCTTCTTTCATATTAGGTGATAAATCTTTCACTATACTGGGTCATTTTCTTGCTGACATTATTCATTAAAGAAATTAATTATTTTTGATAGTAAAATGACTATCTTTCAGAACTCTATATGATAATAGATTTTGTCACAACCGATGTAACGTAAAATTTACAAAATGGTAATGGTTAATAATTTCACAGACCTGAAAAAGGTCCCGACCTTTTTATGGTTTATAAAGTTGCTCAAAAAGCGTGATTGTATACGATTTTTGTCATTCAGCATAAAGCATTCAATGTACATAAAAAGCATTTACATGGTATTAAAATATGATCCTAAAAGTGTGTCACTGAATATATCCAACATTAAATACTAAGGATTTATCAAAACATTTAAATATATTACGTTTTATCATGGCAATCTTTTGTTCTGTCAAAACCTGTCTAACACAATGAACAGCTTACTTTATATAGTACTTTTAATTCGTTATTATATTACACTTCGTTTAAAATTAAGTAATATCAGTAAATAAATTTCCCTAGAAAAAACAGCTATTAGAGACTTCAAGAGCCTTGATATTAAAAAAGTAAAGCTTAAACTCTTTATAGTTCAACAATATCTAACTTATACATGTCATCGACTTTATTTGATAATTTGCCTTTTGTAATAATTTAAATTTGATAATTTGGTTTGTTATGATTAAACAAAACATATTTCTCTTCAAAAATTTATGAACATTATTTATTATTATGAGAATTATGGGTTATCAATAGAAATTAAAATTTCTGTCAAATAAATTTGGTGAACGGGGTAGCCGAGTGGTCATAGTCGCGACTTCGGGGCCAACGTTGTTGAGTCACGGATTCAAATTCTTGTGGTACTAAAGACTTGCTATGTAGAGGGGGTGGATATACCTTAAATCTATCGAGGCGATAAGTATTTCCGTTATTATGGTGTGGAAGTTTGGTGAATGGTGTGCCAGCTCAGATGTCACCTGGCCGTGGTTTAAAATTACGAGGAAGGTTGCAAATAGCCCACGTGTTTCTTCAGTGAGTAAATATTAACGTCGCACTTTTCAGCTACTCTCCTAACTTCCACACCACACCGACGGGAGGACGTTTGAGTTCTCGGCAGATTTTCCACTTCACGGCGGGTCTTCTGTGATAGTACATTCTAACTCATGTCGCGCTGGCCACAATACCGTTACCTTGACCACTAGGCTTCCCTGGCCACTCGTGTTTCTATAGAGAGCGACGCAAATTAAAATGAAATCGTCAAATAAATTTGGTTTCTTTTTTAAAAAATTCAGTATTATTATACGTTTAAATATGAATGTGTTTTATGTAAAATCTGTTTGTATCAAACCTTGCTCATATTGATAAAATACAACTTCAGCAGTAAATATCTGGTGTTTCTAAATGAATATCGGAGTTTTAACGATTTATAGTATTTATTACATATAACTTACAAGTACAATTCATATATCGAATGAAAGAGTAACTAAAACAGTTTTACCTACAAGCTTATAACTGTTCAATGTGAGCACCAATCGTCACAGGGCACACATCAAGTCGATAGTTCATCCCAAACTTTGTTCAGTGTGTCTGAGATAATTCTTGCAACAGCTTCTTCAATCCTGTGTCTTAAGTCTGGAAGGTCAGCTGGTTGCGGAGGTACGTGCACACAATCCTTAATGAATACCCACAAATAAAAATCACATGGCGTCAGATCGGATGAACGTGGAGGCCATACGAAACAAGCTTTATCGTGAGGCCCTTTGCGGAAAATCCATTGGAAGAATACAGGGATGTTCAACCAATCACTTACTGAGAGACGCCAGTGATGCGGTGCATCATCTTGCTGCCAAATGAAGTTATCTGGATCACTTTCTTTCAACTGAGAAAATAGCCATAGTTGCAGAGCATCAATACAGGCAGAACCAATGACAGTTGGTTCTCCGAAAACGAAAGGCCCATACATTTTCCGCCGAGATATAGCACAAAAAAAAAACATTCAATTTAGGTGTCTCGTTGCGATTCTAAAACCTCGTGAGATTTTTCTAAGGTCCAGATGTGTGCATTATGAGTGTTCACATGTACACTGAAGTGTCCACGGGAACGCTCGTTGCACAGTAATAGCAGATTCTGTCTTTGCAAACTAGGGAACAAAAAATGCTTTCCGTTCACTTGTTGTCATTTTTCTATTTGTGCGCGGATCGACGGGAAAGGGGGAAAAAATTAACTTACGTTTCGCACACATGCCAGCAAACAAAACTGTTTCAGCTGGTCATACATTCGATGTATGAGTTATACTAATAAGTTAAATGTATTAAATACTATAAAGCGATAAAACTCAGATAATCATTTATAAACCCCCTGCATTATGATGAAAAAAAATTGCAATTATTGTTTTAAAAATAGGTTCGCAACAAAATGACAAGTTTTCTCTCTGAATTTAATTTAAATTCGTATTAAATATTTACTAACAATTTTCCTGATCTCTTTACTTCAGATTAGGGATAACCTTTTTTCATACTTTTAAAACATCAAGAACTATATTTTCTTTAAAAAAAATTAATGATTATTTTTTCCTACAGATACGAAATTTTAGATCCTCGAAACATAGAATCAACCAGGCAAGAAATAACAAAATGTAGTGATCAGAATATACACTGTTATTATTCAGAATACAGCAAGTATAGAACTATTGATGGAACTTGCAACAATCTTAAGAATCCATCATGGGGGAAATCTGACAACTGCCTCAGAAGAGTCTTACCTTTCGATTATGGCGACAGTAAGAAACGTTTTGCATTATTCTATAAAACATTTAAAAGCAATCTGTCTTCAGTTTCGTAAGTTGCTCATCTGTTTCTGCCTGTTTCAGTTGTTCAGCTGTGTGTAATTTTAATAAATTATTCTGAGAGAGAAGATCTTATCATGATATCTAACGCAATGAAGTATTCCGAAATATCTTATATCATATAAAATATTTCAAAACACTTGACTAAGCAAATGAAACAGTATTATATATTTTTGTAATACATAATTTGTAATAAACAATTTTAAATTGTTATTTCGATTGTAATAGATTGTAATAGATTGTGTAGATTCAAACAGGAGAGAATGGATTAGTTTTTAATATAAAAAAATATCTATTGCTAGCAAGGACATATCTTAAGACTCTTTGAGGTATTGGGCCCAGAAAAAATTTTTGAGGCCCTGGGCCCCTAAGATAAAGTAGGCCCTATCTGAGATCTTTAAAAGTAGACAGTAAATAGCGTGCGTTGTTAAATACTCGTTCAAACGGTAATTTGAAACAAATAAATGTGCATAATCTCAAAACCCTAGGCATAAACCGGCTGGACCGATGGCCGAATTTCGTTTGAAAGAGTTGAATGATTGTTTATTGTTTATGGTATTAGGCCTATGCCTATACATGGACAATGGTCATCACATAATAATACCGTCTTGCCATTTTTGCCAGTTGATATGCAGTATAAATTTCACTGATTTTTGGAGAATATGCACGGGAATAATATTTTACCGTTAAAATTATCCGAAACATAATCTTATTAAGACAGAGTTGAGAACAAAAAGAGGCCCCACCAAAAGCGAGGCCCTGGACCCAGGTCCAGGTGGCCCATGCTTTATGGCCATATGAAGGAAACTCCCTCCAAATACGACCTCTTTACAATTATATTACAATTATATACAAAATTTCTTTTTTGAAATCCCAAACATTTTTTGTTAAAAATATATAATTAGTTTTTTATGTTCTATGAATTTTTTAATTAGTATAATCTTTGCTCATAAATTATTCCTCATACAAATTATGGTAGCATTTGCATAACTTTTATTATGGATGTGTTGCCAACATAAAAATTTGATTTTAAAATTTGAGATTATCAACATAACAATTCTTTATTCATTTTGTCAGAATGACTATTTTCTTTATCATCTGTCTTAATCTTAAATTATAAATATGCATGATAATTTGTCAATAAAAAATATAATTTTGTCTGGCAGAAGTACTTTATTTAAAATATACATTCCATTTTTTTATTTATATAATAATATTATGCATAATGTTATTTACAGGAAATTTTACATATTATGTATCGCATGATTACCTAGGTTGAAATTTTTTTTAATATGGAAATCTTGCGGTAACGGATGATTTGACATTTGTTTTTTTTGTTTTCATCTCTTATCCTAACAAGTGAGGCTCAGTTATAATTTTTAACTATATTTGCACATCTCTTTTTCAGAAAAATCATTTCCTAGAGAGTCCTGCTCAGGAAATGCTCTTCCCAATCCCCGTTTGATTTCAAACGTGTTTCACAAGGAACTGAAGCCAAAACCAAATCATTTAACAACACATTTTATGGAGTGGGGACAAATGCTGGCTCATGATTTATCTCTCAATGATATATTTAGAGATTACTGTAAGTATTTATTTGATAAAAAAATATTATACTTATTTTCGTTGTACATGGATCTAATTTAATGTAATCTTTATTTGATTGTTTATTTTTAGGTTTAAATATATCGTACATAACAAAATTTCGAAATCATGAAGAAAATTTCTTTTTTCAAAATAAAAAATATTTTTTTTCTCCTTAGGGATTTGAATCCGAAAAAAGCATATAAATTAAATTTTAAATCATATAATATGATATTTTTATAATAAGTTTATATTTTTAGTATCGCAGTTATTTTACTGAAAATATTAATTTTTAAAATTACTGTTTTATTATTTCTATTATTGGAAGAGATACAATGAAAGTAAAATTTTTATTAAGTAGAATCCTTATATTGGATGATACTAGACTAAAATATATCCAAAAATAGGATTTTGACACTTTTTTTTTAAAAAAAAATAGTATTTATGATTACATAGAAACAAATATCTTTAATACCAGAGTTTTCTTTAATGTCAAGTTACCAATATCGAGTCTACTTTAAATGAATATACTACTGTAAAGAATATTTAAATAAAATGCAGCATTTAATATCAAATTAAAAATATCTAGTTTACTTTTGTGAGTGAATATATTAAGAATATTTAAAAATAAAATCAAGATGGAAAGACCTCATCATCGTCTCGTTCATCTCATTCTAACTCATCTGGTTTCTACATGGTTGTCAAGAGAGAAATGTATCCCAAAATCATCCTTATCAAAATAATTTAATTAATTATATCACGATTGATTCTCTTGATGATATATCTTTTGCGTGCTGAAAAAATACAAATAAATGGATTTACTACCTTTCAAATATATCACATATGACTTTAAATGCTTGACATTTTCATGGCGGTTTCAAACGAATGACCTGAATTAAAATATATTTTATTTTTGAAGCATTTACTCTTCTATCTATGTTTAACAGAATTAATTATAAATATTTATTGAGATGCATGATCGGAAAAAAACTTGACGTATGGAGTTTAACCTAACTGAAAAATACTATAGATAATCACATATCTATTATGAACGTAATAAGCTTTTCACTATTTTGAAGACTATTTTCAAGTTTTCTGTTTCTATTATTTGGTAATAAACTTAAGAGATTTCCAATACCTTTTTGCTTAGATTATATTTACTTTTTCATAAAAAAATTTTTTTTATGATCAGAAAACTCCTTGTGTATGATTTAAATTTCGCAAGATAACTAAGAAACTTTAAAAAATTTATAATGGTTAACTAAGAATCTCACAGACATGGTATTTTGAATAATTTGACAATTTCTTTCAGAACTTAGCAACTGAAAAAAATACCATGAAACGTTTCAGATTAGGTATTATTAAGCTCCAGTTGTTTCCCATCTCTTTTGTAATCATGCAACTTAAAACTGTATGTTCAAATCATTTGTTTGATTGGTAAATTTGAAAAGTAACTATTACGTAATTGGTATTTAAAATTTTGATTTGTATGAAAAATGCCTAAATATTTTAATTATTTTTTTACGAAAAGTTATTTTGAGTGATTGATTAACAATATTAAAGATCATCCATGCCGAATTTTACAACTGTATAGATTAATTAAATATACAAATCAACAAAACTTGCTCTTTGAATTTCATGTTCTTTTAGATTGAAGCAATTAAAAATAATACACTAGATCAAAAACAATAAATAAGTTTAAAAAAAAAAATTTTTATTTGTGAAAAAAAAAAAAACTATATTTTATAATATAATTTTTTTTTTTTTTTTTGAAATTTTAAAGTAGATTTTGCTGCTAATAAAATGCTTAAAAATTTAAAATCTAACGCTTTAAAATAAGCTTTATAAATGAAATGTCAACAATAAAAGTACAGTAATACTCCTAATTCACGTGATAGTGAGTGAGTGAGTGAATATTTACTTCGCACTGTTCAGCTACGAGGGCTTTTGACGACGGACCATGTAATTTTGAACCATGGTCAAGTGACGTGGACGACACCAGAGCTAGCAGCCCCCTCTCATAACTACCACACCACGACAGAATTTACTTAATAGGTAGGACTTAGTGATAACCGCGTAAGTCGGGGTATAATTTGTCATATAAATACATATAAATTATTTTTAGTTGGGGCCAGAGACGAAAGAAGGTATTAATTTAAGAAAAAAATGTCTTAGATAACACAAATACAACATCACAAACCGAAGTTATTTGGATGTAGAAGGCTTCATAAAATCTAACAAAGTAGTCTCTGAAGGGATAAAGTTATTTTCTTCTTACGCAAAATTTCCTCGTACATGCGGATAAATTTTTATTCATTGATTTGTTGAAAAAATGCGTTCATCTTTGGAGTTTATTACTAAAATGTGTGTGTCTGTGTGTGTGTGTAACCCTTTTACAATTAAACTGAGACCTTCTGTTAAATTCCCAAAGGTCATTCGATTGTGTGTTTGAAGTAGGTCTAAAGACTCAAGCTCTTCAATGTCTTGCTCATGCATTTCTATGAGCTCATCAATCGTAAGCTCCTGATTGTGGAAATCCAGCAGCTCTTGAATGTCATCACTATCCATTTCCAAATTTATTTACCTGGCAAGATCGACAATTTTTGTTCAATCACATTATAAATTTCACCAATTTTATCACTTTTCTTTCCCTCAAACAAAAAAAAACAACAAAAAACGAAGAAAAAAAAAAGAAAGAAAAGAAAAGAAAACGAATTAATGAAATTTGAAAATCGCGTAGTTCCGAATTAGTGTAAAAGTCGAGGTATTACTGTCCCATAAATATGCCTCATCAATCCATATACATAATGTATTCATCATCATTCAATTTAATGACGTTGAGTTTTTATTCCGTTTCGATTTTTCAACTTAAAAGTTTATCTGAGTTACTTTTAAAGTTTATCTGAGCATTTTAAATACGCAATGCGTGTTAAATTTCAGAAATAGTATAACTTAGATAAGGTTCCTAGGGCGAAATTACAAGAAACCATTATAAAGACAACAAAGTGAAAATGACAGACAAGTTATACAACAAGATCTGGAACTCATTTAATTTGTCTATCAGGTCTAGATAATTAGATTAAAAACACAATACAAAATTTTGTTATAGCTTGATATAATCGTTATATAAAAAACATCTAATAAATATATAACCATTTAAAACAAATACATATCTCTAAGTGAGATAACGAGCGTTCACCTTTTTTGAGACCTTAATTAATATTTCATTTAAAACAATTATTGCGATATTTTAAAAAAATAAACAATTATTGTGAAACGTTATCAAACACAGCATGTTACCAAAAAAACAGCTTTTGACTTACAGTAGTAAATAGGAAGTGGTTAAAACATTTCTAAGTTTACTCTCAGACGTATTTAGAGTTAATTATAACCACCTATTAGGATTAGCGCTCGAAAATAAATCGCATTAGAAGCAAAAATATCTACACAAAGGTGGTATTATTTCATGTTTGGATTTAACACTTCACTGCATGTTTTCCCGATTTTAAAATGTTTTTAAATGAATTTCTTGTACGTAACATCCGTTAGACATAGGAAAACTTAAAAAGACGGGTTTTATCGGCTGATAGTTTACAATCAATTTAATGTTTTGAAATATTTCCCAAGATAAATTTTAGAAATAAAAGACGAATAATATAATAATTAAAAAGAAATAAAAGAGGGGACACCTAAGAGATTTAAACTAACTTCAAGAGCATTTTTTTTATTTTAATAAATGTAAATATTATTTAAATAGTACTTATGTAAGAAAACACAGTACTGCCATTATTGTTAACAATAAGTAAAAATTTTTATTATGCGTTTATAGAAAGTAGTGAATGTCCTAAACTAGTCGTAAACTATAAATGGTTATGTACGTAATAAAAAAAATTCACTTTTTAAGATTGTGGTATTTATTTCAAGACTTAAAAACTTTTTGATTAATCGAAATAATAAAAAGATAAGTGAATAAGGATATATGTCCTGTTTAATATATTACTAATATAAGCTCTTAGTTTGCATTTATATGTATCATGTTTAAAACTTACCAAGGAAAAATAATCAAGAATAATAATATTCCTTTAAAGCAGTGATTTTCAAAGTAGATTATATCAACCTCCAGGAGTCTATGACGACCTGCAAGGGGTCCTCCTCAGCGAAAAAATAACTTGGGGGTCCATGAGGTGTAAAGGGAGGTCTGCGATAATTTCTTTCATCAAATAGATTGTGACTTGAATTTTAAAAGAAAATTTAATCAAATGGGGTACCAGAGTTTACCTATTTAAAATATTTATTTACTAAATTTAGAAAGGTTTATTTACATTTACAAGATGGCAGCATAAAATTTATTAAAAAAACCACTATTTCAGTGTATCTTGCCAGAATTAAGCTAAATGAGTATAATATAGGATGTAACTAATTTTCCTAGGTTCTCAATTGGCCACAGACATGCTTGCCAGGCAAATGACGTTTTAATCTACGTTAAACGTTTATAAATGCCCTTTATTCAGATTTTGAAATTAAGATTGAAAGTTATACATGGTAATTACCACAGTAGACAATGAATTCAAATGGTCACATTGAAAAAAAATCATATTACAAGAGGAACTGATTGGAATAGGTAATAAAGGAGATCTTAAAGTATAATTTGGAAACGGATGCGAGAAATTTTGCTTTAAAAAGACATACCTGTCATTTACTTGTTTTACAGTAAGAAATTTGAATCTTTTAATGTAAGTAGATCTGTATCAGCTGTCAAAAAACATTTAAGTCCACAAATTTGCCAAAATTCAATATTAGGTAAACAGAGATCTACCACAAACAGTAAAACATTGCAAGGGATCTATGAGTCAAAAAGTTTGGGAACCTCTGCTTTAAAGTGACAGAAAGTAGTTTAAAAATCAAACCAGCACTTAAATTTTCAATAAAACTGCAATTTCTTAAGAAATTGTATAATTTTCAGAGTTTATTTGATTTCCAAAAATTATAAGAAAAAATTTTAAAAAATTCTACATATATTCTATAAATTTTTAAATTACATTTTTCTGAAACCAAAACATACCCAAAAGAATAGTTTACATGTTATCTATATAGCGATAAATTTATATAACAGATATGTACAATTACGCAATAAAGAAATTTATTGGAAAACTAAATAGTTTTAACAACTTTTTAAAAGAATAATATGCATAATTATATGCTTTTCTTATATAAAGTTGTAAAAAATATATCCGTAAGACGCAAATGGGTATAAAAATGGTTATTTAAGAGTGATGTACATTTATGTACATATTTATTGAAGACTTTAAAATATAAATTAACTACCATAAGTAACATACCTAGCTACATATAAATGCAACTTAATTAATAAGTTAAGAAAAATAGTTTCGCATGTGACTTATATGTTCGTATGTTTTATTTTTTAAAAAGCAATAATGTTTTCATTATACTTCGGTATGGCATTATTTATTAACAATTTCATAAAAGTTTTAAAATATTTTGAATACAGATATTTCAAACATAATTCTGCTTCATCCATAGCTTACGGTACTGAAGAAGCCATAGCATGCTGTAATCCAGGACCACATTACAGTGATATGTGTATGTCCGAACCAGTACCTCCTAAGGATCCATTCTATCCTAAGTTTGGAGTAACTTGCATCAACTTTGTAAGAACAGTACCTTGCAAACACTGTAATTCAGGTAAAAAAGAATTTAAATGATATTATTATTTTCCTGTTCCGTCTCTTTACAGTGATTTTTGTATCTGAAAAGCATTTTTTCCTCAATCATTTATTGGGGGGAAAATAGTAAAAAATATACCGGGAATGTAATTTTAAAATTTTATCACGGTTGTTTTATATTTAAAACGTAAGCAAATATTACTCACAGTTTCTGTTGCTTTATTTTTGTTAGTAAACTAAACACACACACACACAACAGGAAACTTTTAGAGTTGATATTCTACAAAAATAATAAAATATTTTCTAGATAAACATTTTAATAGCCAAGCTTTGGTAGATTAGAGTATTAAAAAAACTTTATAATTATATTATTATTATTATTACTATTATTATTTCCTAAAATAAAAAAAAACTGATTCTAGAACAACCATGATATTAACTGTAAGATAAAAATAAATAAAGTTTTCCAAATGATTTTTAACGTGATTCGATATTTTATTAAATCTGACAAGGTCTCAGAAGGAAAAATAATAATTATGATGATTTATGAAAAACACATTGAGAATTGTGTAAAGATATAAACCTATATAGCATATAAAATAAAATCAAAGGATAATACGACCTTTTTTATATTTTGAAAGTTAATCACTGCATTATGTATAATGAATTTAAAAAAACACTCATTCACAATTGTATTGCACATAAATCGTGATTTATAATATACTGGAAAATATTTCATGTGTAATTTTTCTTTTTCTTTACAAGTAAAAAAAAAAAACTGTATTTTTTTATTATTTGATGAAATGAACACAATAATTCCAACGTTTATGGACAACTTAATTATCATTGTTTTGCACATTAAGTTATATTGCTGGAAAAATAAAATTAAAAAAAATTACCGGTCTTATTTATATAATGTATTACATTCAATTGATTCGGAGTTCTATAATTTCTTTAGGAAAACGAGTTCATTGGAATCAAAATACAGCTTATCATGATCTATCTCTGGTCTATGGAAGTACCGAAGAAGAAGCTCAGAAACTTAGAAGCGGAGTTAAAGGTAATACATAACATTCATTTTGTGCTTAGTTACATCGGTCTTACTTAATATTTAACTTTTTAGTCACTAGATGGCAGCACCACAGTAAATATTTTTTTTTTAAGTTTTATATATTTCCAAACATGATTATTATATTGCAATATTCGAATAATACGGAGAGAATATCCAAAATTAATTCAATTTAAACTTCAATATGCACTGTAAAGCTAGAATAAAATAATACTAACATATTATTATTTTAATCTAGCTTTTCAAAAGTAAAACTAATGTCTCTTATTATTGAACACTTTCACTGAATGCAAATACTTTGAGAATTTGAAAGAAAAGAAGAAAATAAGTATATTTGTTTTATTAACGAATTTGTATCAGATCGAGAAACCTGCAGCTTGCCTCTGACGGCTAAAAAATACTACATTAATGAGTATTTGGATTTTATCATAGAGGATAATTGCAATATATTATAGTTAACTTATCAATTTACTAACATGAAATTTACACATCTTTTTTCTTAAAAGAAACCTAATTATTTAAAGAAATATTGTGCTGAATAATCATAACAAACCAAATAATCTTCTTTGAAATTATTATAGTTTGTTTGTACTCCTTATATTTTTTTTGAAATTAACCAAAACTTTTGAAAATTAATTTCAGGTATGTTAGATGTAGAATATAATCGCAAATCAGGACCAATGCCTCCAACAGTTCCAGTAGAAGAGTTGTGTATATCTCCTCCAAGAGAAAAAAGCTGCTACAAAACTGGTAAAAACTGCTGTAGATATTTCCAATTAAATGCTGAAAATTTCCATAACGAAATGCAGATATAATAATAGAATATATATTTTCTTCTGCTATTGGGAGGCTCTCAACTTCTTTCCCTCCTTCTATGGATCGCATTGATTCCTAGTTGTTGTTCCCCATTCTCTGCTTTCTTTGTTATGGGGATAAAAAAAATGGTAGGGGGGATGTGCTCTTGTGGGGCATATCCCCTTTCATTCTGACTTTTCTCTTGCCACACGCATTCAGTAGATTAACGCATTTCGATGGTCAGTCTTTCCTGTTCGTTTGGGGTTCTTTGCTGCGCCCCCTTTCACCTGTAAGGCTCTAACAACTTTGTTGACTTGACGTACTAGATAATTAATGCAATTATTTGTCTAGAATAATTTCAATAAGTAAAAGAAAATCCATTTAATAAGTAAAAAAAAGTGGATTAATAAATAAATAAATAATATATTCATAAAATAATATAATTTTTAATAAGTAAAGAAAAAAATGTTTTTTTTAAACAAAAAAAGTGTCATAGCACATTTTAATTAAAAAAACTGGATCAATCATTTATTTATGTTTAGGAGAATTATAGTTTTGTGCCACATTTTGTTTCCGATATATGCTATCTGAACTAAAAACGTTTCGATATATGTTATCTGAACTAAGAGAAATTAGATATATTCTGTGTGTGTGAGCTAAGTGCATTTCGATCACAGGCGTTGTTAGTTCTGAGTAAGCCTTGATTCAATATTCCTTGGAGACCCTTTTTCGGGGAATTAAATAAAAATTATGTTATTAACAAACATATTACACATCTTGAACATATTACACATGTTAAGACCCTGTAGTTTGTGGGTCCCATATCATTGATACGGTTGATAAGGCGGTAGTTACGTCCCTGATTTCGATATATATTGTTTGAACTAAGCTCATTTCTATGTTTGTAATCTGAACTAAGAGCATTTCGATACATGCTAATTGAGCATTCCGATATATACTGCCTGAATGAAGAGCGAATTGTCTTGATTTTAAATAAATTGTGCCAAATAAATTTTTCCTCTTAATATCTCCAGAATTTTGTCGTGATATACACACATTCCTTATTTTCTCATCAAAGCACATTTTTATCTATAGAAACTTTAAATATGTTAAAATAATAAAAGACATACAACAACAAAAAAAAGAAGCCAAATCTAATATAAAATTAAGTAAATTAAATAATTAAGATTAAGACTAAGATAAAAAAAAATACGAACCGCTGTAGTATTCAAGTGTAGAATCAAACATTGAAACGGAAGAGTTATTTATGTAAGTAAATTAACATTTATATTTCAGGTGATCCAAGAGCCAATCAAAATCCATTCCTCCTCACAGTCCACACCTACTTGTTACGACATCACAATTTCATTTGTCAAGAACTAAGCATTATCAATCCACATTGGGACGATGAGAAACTTTACCAAGAAGCAAGGTAAGAGAGAGTATATGTAATGCTATAATTACATAGATGAAAAAACAGTTTCCACCATTTATACAATCTTGTAGTCGCAATTTTATTGTGTTAATACAAAAAAATGGGAAATTTAAAGCTAAGTACTGCATTTTATAATTATGCCAGATGAAATAAAGGAAACATTATGTTGTTGTTGCTAATGCCACATGATCCACAGTGTTAGATTGA
>BMAV01012687.1:135027-150325 GCA_019973955.1 Trichonephila inaurata madagascariensis
CATAGTATAAGACATTAATTCCTTCAGGCAACAAAAAATATTGAAAACGATAAAATTTAGGTTGATAAAAATTTAACAAAATCTTTAAGAGTTAAACTATTTCTATTTACACAAATTATGGCACTTGACTGTTTACTGACTACTCAAATAAAAAATAAATCTAAAATTAAAACAAGCACTCCCAATTTCACAATTAGATTTAAGATTATATAATACTAATTCTTACTCACCCACTTCAATGGGTGTTTCATGATACGAGTAATTTTTGACTATGTATTTTTTAAACTTACTGTTATCCAAGTGTTAGCAATAAGTTTTTGATTAAATTAAAAAAAAAATGTGATAATCTTCACTTGATTTAAAAACAAACAAACAGGACTTGAGTTTCTAAGACGGAATACATTTATATTCATTTATCTTTTAGCTTCCTGCCTCCCCCTTTAAGTGTCGACTTCCGTAAACCACTTTCTTTGCGGATCTCTACTCAACAAAAGAAATATGCTTGAGAAATTTCAAGTCTGTAGGTCTAATAGCTCAAAAACGAGATCACCACACCCTTACTTAAGAGTCAATTTCTGCAACAAAAAAAAAAGAAAAAAGAAAGAATCAAAAATAGTTCGTAAATCCAAAGATTTCACCAAATACAGTAATCGTTTTCTAAACAGGAACGGGAACAATAATCCTTTATTGGCTGCTTACCTTGGCATTAGAGGACTTCGCACAAAAACTAGTTTCAGGGGGATTAAAAAAAATTCAATATAAAAATGGAAAAAGTTTTCTTTTACGAAAATATGCTTACGGTTCCTTGGAAACCGTGAAGACACCTACAAAGTTTTGAATGTATGGGATGAATGGTATAAATTTGTATAAAAAATTCAAATATATAAATACTCAAATTTATATATAAGACTATATATTAACAGAATCACCAATTAATTCAAGGTAAATTGTTTATAGTCTTTATATTCAAAAAGAAGATTAAGTATAAAATTTCCCTGTAAAATATTAGTTAAAAAATAAAAAAAATAAAAAAAGAATTTAAATAAAAAAAAAAAGAATTTTTAGTGCGATTAAAATATTTTTTTTTTTTTTTTAGTTATCTGTAATATCTTTTATCAAAAATCCATTGATTTATCTTACTTCTTTTTAGGTCAATGGCTTTTCTATTTTATGATAAATTGTATGTATAAAGAATGCATATATTACAAACAGAGACTTGATGAAATCAAACAAATGAATATATGTACATACACATTCGTTTTGTTTGATTTATACACATGCATACAACATCTGGCAATAAAGTTCGGGGAATAGTCCTGTAACATTAAAGTAGATAAAATATTAACGGAAGTTACCTGAATGTCCATCGAAATATTCACCTCCCATAACTATGCACTACTGAGATATGCTACAAACTTTGGAAACTTCCCCTGCAAACTTTGAAAGAAGTCTTCTTTTGGGATGTAATTCAAAAGCCTCGTCCCGTTTCGTTGAATGTTAGGAATATCGTCAATATCAATAACGCGTTTTCCTCATCCTTAAATGTTGGGTATCGATTTCTCACACGGATTCACAGTTGATCCGCAGTTCATCAGCTATCATGCACACAGTTAATTGACGACATTTAGCGATTAATTTCCTTACTTTCTCAATGTTTTCGTCACTGACGGAAGTCACCAGTCTTCCGCTAGGGGGGTTGTCAGAAGCACTTACCCTGCTTTTCGAAAAAGGGCAAAACACTCGTACACGCACTTCATGGACAGTGCTTGATCTTTATAAACACGTACCAGCATCAGATAGGTTTCTTTTGGTTTCCAAGCTTGAAACAAAACTTTAAATTGATCTTTTGTTCGTTCATTTCCCTGTTCTCTATTAAGAACTAACGTACTAAATAAGCACTTTGTAAAACAAGTCTTACATGGAACACAAATGAGTCTCAACTAAACAACGGTGAGGGCAGATGGTCAGCACCTGTCACTTCGCATGTGCAGCGTTTTGTTTTGCCAGTGTGGCAAGATTGACCGTTTTGACTTTATTTACCGAGCTTTATTGTCAGAGGTTGTATATATATATGTAAAAACTTAAATTACTATTTGCTTAAAATTCGAATCCTATTTAAGTATAATATGTAAATCATAGTAACGAATACCGTATTTCGAAAATGTTTGGCTCATTTCATTTAGTATACAGGATGTATCTAAACTCTTGGGCAAAACTTTAAGGGATGATAGTACACATCGAGACAAACAATAGTAAATCGGAAACTTAAGGCCCAAACGACTTCCGAAGGAAATAGGTGCCATTAAAGTTTAGGACCCAAAATTTTAAATTACTATAAAAAACGGAAAAATGGGTCGATTCGTTAGCGGTTTTCGCAAAAATTATTCTTTTTGTCAGTATTTTCTTGAAAAATAAGTTTTAAAGATAAAGCTCAAAAATTTTTGATAAAGGGCGCCTTAGACTTTGGAGTAACGAATAACTTTCTTTTTTTACTGTTATTTTTTTCATCACATTAAATGCTTTCAAAAGATTAGACTTAAACTTCAATTTTGAGCTCAAAATTTGAATCGTGTGGGGGTGGCTATGTAGCGCAGACTCAACTGTGTTCAGGAGGTGAAATTTGATCTCATCTCTATCCCTGGACACAGTTCAGTTATTCACGATCTTCGATGCTCGGTCTAGACTAGGCAGCAACTACTACCCACTAAACGTAAAATAAACGAGAGAGGGATGACAAAAATAAATAAAAAAGTTATTTATAACAGAAATGAGCAATTTCTTCCCTCAAAATGCCCGATTATGCAAATCATCCGATTTGCAAGCAAAGTGTATTACACAAGGATTTAACTATATAATGCTAACTGTATGTAAGGATGCAAAGTCCTACTGCAAAGTGTTTCAGCCAATATAAAGGCTCTTATGTGGTCCAACATGACGGAGCGCCTGCATATTTCAGAGCAGATGTGCGAAGTGCATTGGATACAGCATATCCAGGGCGACGGATTAGACGGGGTGGTCCTTTAAATTGGCTGGCCCGCTCGCCTGATCTCTCCTGCCTAGACTTCTTCCTCTGGGCCGTATGAAGAGTCATGTTTACTCAAGCCCCGTCGAATCCGATGAGGCCCTGGTTGCGAGGATTGCCGTTGTAGCAGGCGATACCCGGGAGATGCCCGGGGTATTTGCTAATGTTCGACAGTCCCTCCGCCGGCGGTGTGAGGCCTACATTTTTGCTGGTGGGCGCTCTTTCGAGCACTTTTTGTGATTTCGCAAGAAAATCTTGCGTGTACCATTTTCTACTTTTCGTCATTCATTCAACCTTCATTCATAAGCACTACGTGTGTGCATCAAATGGTTTCTTTTTATTTTGAGCAGAGAAGTTGCTCATGTCTATTATGAATAATTTTTTTTTAATTTTGTCATCCCTCTCTCGTTTATTTTACGTGTAAGAGGTAGTAGTTGCTGCCTGGTCTAGGACACCAAGATCGGGAATAACTGAACCCTGTTCAGAGGGAAGGGAGTTTCAAATTTCACCTCCTGAACACAGTTGAGTTCGCGCTACTTAATCACCCCCAACGAATCAGATTTTGAGCTCAAAATTTAAGTTTAAGTCTAAGCTTTTGAAAGCATTTAATGTGATACAAAAAATAGCGGTAAAAAAATAGTTGTTCGTTACTCCAAAGTCTACAGTGCCCTCTATCGACATTTTTTAAACTTCATTCTTAAATTTATTTTTCAAGAAAATACTGACAAAAAGAATAATTTTAGTGAAAACCGTTAACGAATCGACCCATTTTTCCGGTTTTTGTAATGGTTTGAAATTTCGGACCCAAAACTTTAATGGCACATATCTCCTTCGGAAGACATTTGGAACCCTAAATTACCTATTTACTATTATTTGTTTTGATGTGTACTATCATCCCTTAAAGTTTTGCCCAAGAGTTTAGATACACCCTGTATAAGGATTTAAAGCTCTATGTTGAAAGATTTAATCATGATTCCTCATTAAAAGTAATAGACCTTGAATTTCCGACAGATTTACAGGCGATATCTAGTAAAACACAATATCTTGATTTCTTACACGCGTCTTACTTAGCAGTGGAAATTTTCCACAAAATACTGATGCAGTTTCTAAAATTAGCTACCGTAAAATTCGGCGTATAACGCGCACCTATACTTTAAAGCGGCATTTTTTAATTTTTAGTTATATTCGCCGTATAACGCGCACTCTTTTTTTTTACGAAGAAATCTGAAATGTGCGTGCGCAATGCTCTTATGTTTTGCAGTAATTTATTCTAGGTAATATTCCATGCTTTAGAAAGAAAAAATAGTATACTTTTAGAACTACAACCTTGTAAGTTCAAAAGAAATGTTATTTATTTTAAATAAAAGGTATTTCGATGTATGTAGAAATCTAATTTTATTTTTATGCTAATCCATATTTTTTTTTTATTTTAAAAGCACTCATTTTTATATACCCGGTGTATAACACTCACACCTAAATTTAGATCTTACTTTGTTGTGTTAAAAGTGCGTGTTATACTTCAGATTTTAGGGTCATGTTTCCATTTATTTGAACTCATGATTATATTTTTTATATTACATTTCTCCCTGGTTTTTCCTAGTTTATTTAAGTGTAGAAAAGGGATAATTCTCTCTTTTGCTTGCCAGGCACTTGCGCATATACAAAATTTTGTGTGCCGGATCTTAAAATTACCAAAATAAAAGATGATTTGATCTGTATCTCAATTTTTAATAGCCATGACTACAATTCACAAAATGAATATATCATTATATTGCACATATATATAAGAATACACAACAATAATAGAAGATTATTATTTATTTTTTCTCCTTATTTACGAAAATATTGTGTTTTTATATTTTTTTAATATTTTGTGAAATACTTAGTCTAGTGATTAAAACACAAATATCTAAACACTCTATTGTTGTAATAGAAAGAGCTCCCTTTTTGCACTACATGATTGTATTTTACTAATGACATGAGTAAATACTTCTAGAAATTTGGAGAATGTAAAAGTTATTTGTTTTCCCATATCAAAACAAAATCTTAAAGTAATATTTGTTTGACAGTCATTTATCAGTCACTTCCAGATTTTGGTTTATCAGAAAATTTTCATATCAGTTTTTGATGTGATTGTTTTCACAAATTTATTTTTGAGAAACGTAGTTTCCACTTAAAACTGGAAAGTGGTGAGAAATTTTCTTATATTCGAGGATATTTTGACCTTCATATAATAAAGGTATGCTTTTCCTGAATACTATAAAGTTATCATTTTAATACTATAGGTACTTTTTTTAATGATTTCGAGAAAATTTAGTTTTTTGTTTGCATTCCCATTGTATAATAAATAAAAAAATTATATAAATTTCGATTTAACTCAGTGAAAGCACAGCTAAGTGCTACAGCTTAAACTTGAACACAATATTTGCTTGAACTTTAATTGTATTGAAAATTATCGAGACAAGAGTTTAATTAAAAATTATATCTTAAGAAACCTTTAATAGAATCAGTTATTTTCTTAGAAATATGAAGCATTCAATTATTAAGCAATTCAAATATATATTACTTTTTCTCGCCTATACTTATTGTTATATAATTGATTTCATTTCATATATATACATAAAGAGGCCCTGAATTTTAGACCTAAGCCTAAAAATTTTCCTAGACATCTATGAACTTAATTATTTTTATATGCTTTTATTTTCCGTTACATTATTAAAATTAGTATAAAATAATGAATTTTTATTACTATTGATGCGTATATATAATTCTTTATTTAATACTTATTTTAACTATCTAACATTACATGTGCATGTGAATTAGTGTCTGTGTGTGTAATGTAATGTTTAACGACATGCAAGAATATAGCAAGATAGCAAATGTAGCTGTGTGTGTGTGTGAATCTATATAAATTTACGTGTGTGTGTGTGTACGATAAGCTAATGCATATCCTTCATTTGTTTTAATTAATATCTGCTATGAAATTTTTTTGAAGCCGCATTTTCAGTAGTTAATCATTATTTATTCACAAAATTGCATTATTCTTTTAAAAAAAAAACTCTTAAGATTGATTTACGTTTTAAACTAGCTGTAATTTAATTACATTTCAATGACAAATAATTGTTAATTATTCAATGCCAAACAGTTTAAAATATATGTTTTTTTTTTATCTTCGTTTCATTTAATGCATATTACTGAAAAATTGACACAGATATACATTTTTACCCCAAAAAAGCTTTTTTTATTAAAACAGGTGCATTATATATATATATATACAAAAGTATTTAAACAACTGAATACAAATTAGGAATTAATTAATCAATACCTTTGATAAATGTGTTTCAGTTACAATTAAAAAATTAAACAAATTACTTATTTCTTTATTAAAAAATTGTTAAAAATTCAAATTTTGAAGTTTTAGGGAATATACATTTAGGAGTTATTAATTAAAATGCTCTCTTGTTTTGAAGTTTCATGATTAATAGAAACAAGATTCATTAAATGAAAATTGGAGTAACATATTTTGGCCAGTGAAGCACAAACATTTTCTGACAAATTTTATGCATCACGTTATCGAAAAAAATAAATGAATAAAATAGAAAACAGAATAAATATTGAATTAAATTTTATTAAAATGTGTCAAAGCTATTTTTGCCTTAAAAATAACTTGTGTAAATGCTAAAATAGAATAATTTTTGAAGTTTTTTTTTAAAATCATTTTTTCAAACACCTTATAGAATTCTCCGTATAAAATATCTGTTATACAGCAATAAATTAAAGAAAGAAATGAGAAAAATGACATATGATCATACATTTGTTGTTTACTTTTTTCGATAAAAATTTGTCAAATATTTTACTTAAGAGGAATGCAACACTTACATGCTCTTTCATATTAATATAGATCTTTAAATCTTGCAGATTTGTTAAATATGTAATTAAATAAAATCGTTTTTATTTTTAAAATACGTAGAAACGAGGTACATAGTTATAACAAAGAAGCATATGTTTCAAGCATTATTTTAGATTTACACACACATAAAGACATTTATGTTATGAAATATTTATGTTATGAAACCTTTATGTTATGAAACATTTATGTTTCCTACATAAACATTTTTGTTTTTGAATATTTCAGGTCATTTGCTATCTGAAATAAATTCGCTCAATTTTCAATCATCCGCATAAAAAAAGACTGATAGACATTTAAAAATTTTTTCTACAAAATAAAAAGAAAAACTTGCATTTTTTAAAAATAATTTTTCTAATATGCTTGTCATTTTCTTATCACTTTTCTGCGTTTTTCTCATAGAAATGTCTATTTTATCTTTCATTAAATATTTAGACTCTGGTATTAAGATAAATTAGCAGCTAATTTTCACACAAATTTTGGTTTTATCTGTTTTATAAGCGAGGAAATAATCGAAGACGGAATCAAATAAACCTTGAAGAAAATCTAATTTAATTCGAAAAGAAAATTACTTAGTGTTAAAAATTCCATTATATACATTATCGTACCCAGAACATGACAGAAAATACACTTATACTCATATTACGTTTCATGAAAAAATAATGATGGATTTTTTAAAATTAATTATTGAAATATTTCTTAATGTGATTTCTAGATGGCGCCATGAGTCTGTCTGTAAATGGATTCCGAAACAGATCTTTGAAAAAGTTTTTTATTCATAAAGAAAAATTAATAAATATTATCTAAAAGCTTGTTGTCCATAATACAAATAGATAAAGAGTTAGTTACTGCATAAACATTACGCTACAAAATCCACGACGGAAAATACACTTTCGAACTTTCGTGATTGACGAAAAGTTAACACAGCTTTTCTGAATATTCATTATTGAAATACTTATGTAAATAATAACCAGATGGCGCCCCGAGTTTAAGTCTATGAATGAATTGTAAACTTTACTAATTCGATTTTTTCGCCTTGAATATGATTAATGATTCAATTGTTTTTTAAAAAAAATGATGGTTTTGTAATAGGTTTTATGCATTTCTTACCCAGTCTTGGGGTAATTTCGAATTTCTTTTCATAAATTATCCTAAGTCCCTCGTTTGCATTCTATTGTCATAAAAACAAAGCTGCCATGCGCTTTGATATAACTTGAATTTTTCTTTTGACAAATCTTCACTTTTTATTCCATACATTAATTTATCAAGTGTAAAATGGTAGCAAAGAGCTTTTAATGAATTCAACACTGAAATCAGAGTTATTTGTTTGAAACTAGCTCAAACTTACATGTATAATTTTGTTTCAAATTTAATCAAATACTATTCATTTTACTAAAAAAATATCTGAACAAATAACTGAATTTATCAAAGATTATTTTAAAGGCATTTAGAAAACTCTAACAATTTCTGTATCAATTCATATGTTTATCTTTAACAACATTATATGTTTATCAATATATATATAATGTTACAAATTTTATAGAATGATTTTGTCACCTCTGTATTTTTTGATATTAATATTTTTTGATATCCACTGATAAAATGTTTTGCTGCTGTTGAATGATTTTTTTTAAGAAGTCCAATTTATCTCGTCTTGAAAGAGGACCTCAAGAAAAAGAGCCATTGAAAGATTTGTGCTTAGAGGTATAGTATCGAGCAAAATTATATTTTTTAAATGTAAAGTTTTCGTGACAAATCAAACAAGTCTTGATCCATATTTGTTTTTCTCTAGTAAGTAATGAAGATCACAATCGTCTTGAAACAGCATATATTCTTTAGGTATTTTTCGCTTGGAAGGCATGAGAGCTAATTAAAAATTAGTTTCACTCATAAAATTGTCACTATTCTATTGTTGTTTGTCATCACTAACCGTTACAATTTCAAAAAGAACAAAAAATATTACGCAAATTGTACCAGCACTACATTGATAGTAAAATGGATAAATTTGTTTGCTTACTTGATTGAATTTCTCACTAAATTTTTAATGCATTTTTCTTAAATAATTGAATTTGTTAATGGGTGGACAATGGGGGAATTGGCCATGGCAGGGGAGGTGGGGGTGACAGGTGGCCCGCATGCCACAGGTTGAGTATCGCTGAACCAGAAATTGTAACTTTTCAAATGAAGGAACTTAATTACACTGCGGGTCTCTATCTTTTTCCATTTTGAGGAGTACTTAAATCTACGCTTCCTGAAACCTAATATATGAAAGTTAATAGAGTTAATTTACAACTGTGTGTATATACGGATCAATTAATACACAGATTATAATTAAAATTTTATAATATCTCTATGCATTAAGGCAAGAAATGTGAATAATAAAAATAGTTTGCAAATACTAAAAAAAAAAAAAAAAAAAAAAAAAATATTGAATGATAAAAAGCTAAATTCAAAAAAAAAGGAAAAAAAGCATTAATTAAATTTTTTTATTTGATTGAAAAATGACATCTTTTAAAGGTATTTCAATTTTTGAAAAATTCTAATAGTTTAAATTAGATCAAAAATTTGCGAAAAGGTTTTGGAATATTATGTAAGATATATTTTGAAACATGTGAGGGGATGCAATAAAATGCGGTAATAAAAAATAATTTAAAATTATTTAAACTTTGTATCCTTAACAAAAATTTTCCTGGAAATTTAAACTTTATAATAAACATATCTATTCTCATTTGTAAATTTAACTTTAAAATACAATTATATAATTTCTTTTGAAGCGATATACTGACAACTGTTTTGTCGAAATTTATTGCCCAAGTTTTTCTAGAGTTTATTAATAAGATTTATGTGAATAAGAGATATAAGAAAGTATATGATGTCAAATATCTATAAATAGTTTAAGGAAAACTGAAATCTATTAAATATTTTATGATACCGATTTGTTCAGTAACGGAGTCAAACTGAGAGTAGTCCTTTGAGAAGATACTTTTAGAAATGAATAACGCTATCCTGTTTATCCATATTACTTCCAAGTAAGCTTTTACAAGTAAGATAGATTACATATAATTGCATATCCTGTTTAACAGGCATATAACTGATAACAGAAATTGTTTCAGCTTCTAGGTTTTGGGGACATTAAAGATGAGTAATATGCTCTTTGATATTTGTATTATTGGAGCTGGTATGTATGGCTCAGCTGCTGCAAGACATGCATCAGCGAATCCTACAATTAGAGTTTGTTTAATCGGACCCAATGAGCCAAAGGTAAATTTAATTTTAACTCAATAATATTATCAATTAATAGTGTGTTTTCCTTTTTGATTATTTAGTATTCAATGCCAATTCTCTTTTAGTTTTTTTCTGTGATACAAGACTAGTACAGTAGAACCTGGTTTTGTGCGGTCCTTTCTTTATGCGATTTTATTTTTGTGCCATTTGTTTTGTGAGATTTTATTTTTGTGCCATTTGTTTTGTGAGATTTTATTTTTGTGCCCTTTGTTTGTGCTATTTTATTTTTGTACGATTTTTTTTAATGCGGTATATGAATTTCAACGGTTTTGGGCCCCTTTGTAATGTTTTCTATCAATGTACATACATACACTTCAAGACGCTCTGTTCATTGATTATATACAGTCACTCGACAATGCAAGTTCCATTGCTTTCCCTCAACGCACTAGCAGCAGCACACTTGATTGAAGACGAAACTTTCAATGACAGAGACATTATCAATAAATTGATAGATTATAAAATCGGATTTTTTTTTTCTTTGACAGCGGACACAAAATATGCTGGGATGTAGCTTTCCAAAAAATAGGGAAAGCATTTTCTTAAAATAAATCGTATTCCGAAAGAAGTTTAAAATTCCAAAAAGACCTTCGATCATGCATATTTGGTTATCGCGACGTTCACAAGCAACTGACCAACTGACCGTCGTCACAAAAGATTTTTACTTACGGTATGGTGCCAAAAAATAAATCAATAGAAAACGTATCTTTAACTGACGAAAGCGATTTTGAACTAATTCATCACAGGAAAATACGCTCTTTGGATTACGATGAGTAGCAGTGAATTATGTATGATCATTTTGAAAATGTATCCGTTTTTACAACGAGAAATTAAATGCTTTTAAAATGTCTACATGTAGAATTTAATTTTTTATTTTGTTTGGAAGTTCACATAAATTTCGTGTTAATAATTGACATATTTTTCAACGGCGACTTTTTTAATGCGGTCCCTCTCCACTGCATAAAAAAAGTTTTTTGTAGTATGTCGACGTAATTGTTTGTTATATGTAAGTATTTATGAAATTTTCGAATATTTTTTTGCGTGATTTCTTTCATGCGGCCCCTATCTACCTCACAGAAACAGGTTTTAGTGTAGTTGCAACTGTACTGTGTATGAAAGATTTCTATTCTGGATGAAAATTAGTTTCCCGCTTGTTTGATGTTTAGGTCACTTTGTATGTTGATGGTTGCAAATGCGCTGAATATATTTTATTGATTATTATCACAACTGTCTTATATTGCACACCCTAACTCTGTCCAATGTATTATTGTCAATTTTTATTTCACTTTCACGTAGTTTGAGCAGACGTTGGTAAGTTGACGATATTCACAATTGACTATTTTCAATTGGGTCACTTTATGGGGTAAATTATCTTTGCAAACATTATTATGTTGAACATTTATTGTTCAGGAATAATTTTTTTCATTTTAATATAACCAAAATTATTTGGCCATGTTAAAAAATAATATGAAAGTGTCAACTTTCCCCGAAGCAACCGGGACAAGATGACAGTTTATTAAGTTGAATATCTATTTTTTTGGAAAATATTACACAATGCATTAATTCATTAATCAATATCATTTATATTTGGTTGAGTAGTATGTAATAAAATGGTTATATTGTGTTGAAAATTTTAATTCATGCTAAATTAGTAGCTCAACTCAAAATTGGATTTTTACTAGAAAAAATAACACACTAATTTTCCTCTTTCCAAATTTCAAAGGGCTGCGGTAGCCCAGGGGTCAAGGTATCGAATCATGGCAGACATGTCATGAGTTCGAGCCCAGCACCACAAAAGACCAGCCTTGTAGGGCAGCTATGCACGTTAAATCTGTCGAGAGCTGAAACGTTCTCCCGTTGGTGTGGTGTGGTAGTTAGGAGAGGGGGTGCCAGCTCAGATGTCACCCACGTCACTTTACCATGGTCCAAAATTACGTGGTCCGTCACCAAAAGCTCTCGTGTAGCTGAACAGTGCGACATTAATATTCACTCACTCACTCCGAATTTCAAAATTTGAGTATAATCCTTGAGCCACTACCTATCCATGCTTGCTATATCTCTATCACAAATCGCATAACACGCAGGACACTGTACTTTTCTTTCCACTCGTCGTAATTTGTGGTTTGCTATGGTCATGATACATGCCCAAATCATGCCAATCATCAATCAGCGTTTTTTAAACTGTGGTGTGTGCCCTAAAGGGGGCGTGATATTCCTACCAGGGTGGTGCGAGCATATCGAAAATTTATATATAAAAGGTTTAAAAAAATTATTAATTCGATGTAAGGGATCAAAAACCAAAATACATTCTGAGATAATGAAAAAAATACACATTTACACACAATTATGTAATATACTTATAAATGTATCACTACAGAACGTATTTGATCATTAATTTATCAATACTAATTTAAGAACAAGTTTAATAATTACTTATGCTCTCATAGACTTGCCGAATCCAAACTTATGTGCGAAATTTAATACTTATTTTGACAATTTGTACAGTTTATAATTAAACTCGTATGGTAGTTTTAGCGTCAAGGTATTATTGAATTATATACATCATGAACATACTATTATATTGTATGGAGGGGGAGGGGCCCCATAAAAAATTATGATTGAAAATTGGGTCGCAAACATTGAAAGTTTGAGAAGCACTGTGCTAGTTAAATACAAAGGAATCATAGCGCTTGATTCCTCATTTTTCGAATCCATTAACTACATTAGCTACACACAGTATCTGCTTTGAAATTATTAATGCTGAATGGCTCATTAACATTTTTGTCAGTTATGACTTGATCTGAATATAATAAGTCTATGAATTCTCCCCAAAAATATGGGGGCTGCGTTAGCCCAGCGGTCAAAGTATCGGATCATGGCAGGCATATCATGAGTTCGAGCCCAGTACAACTAAAGACCCGCCGTGTAGGGGAGCGAGACACGTTAAATCTGTCGAGAGCTCAAACGTCCTCCCGTTGGTGTGGTGTGGTAGTTAGAAGAGGGGGTGACAACTCAGGTTTCGTCCTCATCAATTGACCATGGTTCAAAATTACGAGGTCCATCGCTAAAAGCCCTCGTGTAGCTGAACAGTGCGACGTTAATATTCACTCACTCATTCACTCCAACAAAATATATAACATAGCAACGTAATTAACAAATATATGTATATATTTGTTAATTTGCATGCAATTTTATTTGCATCCAATACCAAATAGTTAAACACTAGTGTGAGATTATGAATCATTTGGATTGACATGGTATTAATGGGAGTTATGAGCAAAATATAGGAGTGGTAATTGTTGTATTAAATATGAGAGAAAAATCGTTGAAAAATTGTGAATTGAATTATTGATAGGATGCTCTTTGGTGAGTTTTTAAAATTTACGCTATTCATTTGTGAACATACTGGGTTTTAATTTGAACTTTCGGATTTTAGACATTTTTTCTACCTATGCAACTATTTTAAAGATGGGTGCATCATCTTTGGTGTTCGATGGTTCACTAATATTATGCACTTAATTGTTTTAGAATTTTAATATTTTAATGTTATAATATCTTTCAGAATGCGATGGCGAATAGTTTAACTTTTCAAGATTAATGGTTTAATTTTAAACTTTTTAATTTTTAAATTTTTGAGAACTGTATATTTTTCGATTAACTTTCCAATTGGCAATAGGGGGAAGGTTGGCACATCAAACTAATTTAACCCCACTTATCGGTCCTAAGTCCGAGGTTGCACTTGGATATTTTATAAATTTTTATTTTATAGTTTTTTTTAATTTTGTTTGAAAACATTGGAATTTTATCTTCTATATTCGCCATTGATATTTTGAAATGGGATTTAATGTTATAAGTTTCATATAATTTCAATTTTTAATTGATTGTTAAGTTGTGTGATTAAGTTATATATATATATATGTATATATACATATATATATATAATATATATATATATATATATATATATACATATAAACCAACAAGGAAGATAGAAGAAAGAGTTTGATGGTAGCGTCTCAACTTACCTCAGTCAACGTGACTCGATCACGTGTTTCCTCAATCAACAACGTTAAAAGACATCGGTTCTTTTGGTATGATTAACAAGAATATAGTAAAAATAAATAGAGACAGTGACAAACATATTATATATGGTAGTCCTCTGTCTAGTAATTGATAAGCAACTTCTTCCCGTTGGCTGCAAGATCTTAACTTGGAGATCTTGAAAAATATACACGCTAGATAAGAAATACACAAATAACATTACACGAATAACGGAAAAGGCAGTAGTGGCTTTATTCTGCAAATTTTTAATACCTAGAAATATGAAGTGCAAATAATATACAAAAGGTGGTGTGTGAGTTTAAAATTTAAACTGAATAATTTTTCATCATTTCTCTCTTGTCAATTTATTCTGGTCTATCCTATAATTTATCATTAAATATTTAAAATACAGGAATTTTTCAAATATATATATCAAATATATATATATCAAATATATATATATATATATATATGTGTGTGTAGATATTCCTATCCATTATTTCCTATTGGTTTTTGCTCAGTGTTATTTACAAAAAAGGTGGAAGGTTGGCTGGCCAAAAAACATGTTCAACCCCACTTTTATATAAATTATTTTATATAATAGCTGTCCTAAGTCAGTAATGTTCATAACACTGCAGCATCCTTTTTATATTTATAATCTCGATTACTCATATGTCCTTCATTGTGTGATTTTCCTACTGTCTACGTGTTTGTCGAATGTTATTGTTTGGATGTTATCTCTTGTTTGTAGAGAATTATCCTATATATGTATATATATATATATATATATATATAGTTGAAGATTGTTTAAAATAACAAAAAATAGTTTTTTGTTTCTAATTACATTCTCATCTGAGAAATGCACAATTTTTTTCAGATTTTATACCCTCACAAAATGAGAAAGCATTATTCCTAGTTTCAATGTTAAGTCCTTAAAACCATTGAGCATTTATTTTCAGTTTAAAATGTATTAACAAAATTTGACTTCGCTACTTAAATATTATCTAAACTGCGCTACTTAAATATTATCTAAAATATGTTTAAAA